>CAKALG010041916.1:1570-14353 GCA_916700815.1 Helicolenus hilgendorfi
TTTAGAGGCGGCGAATCTGGCTTCGCCTCGCTCACATCCTCCTGCTGACTAGAGCCACTACTACCACGCTCCGTTTCATCTTCCTGATGGCCCTCGGTCTCTAAATAAACTCCTGCTCCTTCCTTCAAAGGATTGAACTGGATCAGCTCAAAATCTAAACGCCTGACGCACATGAAAACAAAAAAACATGCGGTGATTCAGTGTGTAGGCCCAGAAAACCGTGGCTTCATAAATCTTCTCATCAGGGCAGATGTCTCCTGCAGGCTCGCATTCACAACATCTTTCAAGCTGTAATAATGGATATATTGGCTGTAATTCATCACTTTTATTATCTTATAATACACCCACGGGCTGTGTGCTGTAAGCCTGTACCGTGGTGGATGTATTAACGTCTCTGTTCCCAAACAACCGGCTATCGGCCGGTAGCTAGTGGTGATAGCAGCATGACATAAACAGAATTTAATGTAGTTGTAGGCTATTTATTAACATGCAGGGCAAAAGAACAGGACACAACCTCTTATACATTCATGGTCTGTGGTCTATTGGACAATGGTGTTGGAGGTCCTGATTGAGATTGCTCTCAAAATCTGTGTGCTGGATTTTCTAACTTCCATTAATGTCCATCGCTCACTTTATGCTCCTCTGGGAAGCAGCCGGGCAAAAACGTTAATAAATAAATAAGTGAATAGTTATAATAGTATGCATATTTATAATATTTTTATTGTTCAACACAAATATGACAAAAGAATAGGAATAATTTTGTTTCACTTTTGTACATCTCTTTATAGGCGGACGTTTTACTGGCGTCAGGTAGTCGCTTTCAGTCCAAAATGGCCGAAGTGTAGCTTTGCTGCTGGGTGCTGATGTTGCAATGGAACAAACAATTGACTTTCATTTTTTATCAATATACGTTCTTTGCCTCCGTCCCTTCAGGCCTCATCACAACGAACCATGTTCCCCCACGCTCCTCAGAATGACTGCTCTCAGTGCTGACTGTGACGGCTGTTGGAGAAGTCGTGATTTATCCGGCTGCATTCAGGAGGTTTGGAGATACAGCAGTGGCCTTGGAGCGAGACAGACTGCGGTCAACAACAGACGCCCACATTCACTCCAGGTAATAGTACTTAGGAGTGTGCTACTCTCTGAAAATGAGGCAGGATATGATCGTGTCACATTTACTATCTATGCATTTTAGGCCTTATTTGTAAAGATATTAATCTCACTTCAGTCCATACACATGGCATAATACTGGATTGAAATGAAGAAGGGATTTTAAAAATAAATGAATAAATTACTCAATAAATAAATATGTCATTAAATGTAACAAAATAATACTGAAAATAAAAGTAGTCATTAATTAATTGATAAAATGTGACATAAAATGATATTTCTGTTTTAATTTGCTTCTTTATTTATCTTTTTATAAATTCCCTTATTTCTTTACTCTTCTGTTTAAGTTTCTCCTTTATTTATTCATTTATTTTTGCATTTATTTTGGTTTATTCATTTATTTTGTATTTATTTATTTATTTTTGCACTTCTTTTTTATTTATTTTTTAAATGTATTTATTTATGTATTTATGCATTTATTTATTTCTGCCCGATTTCCCCTTTGCATTTCACCCCTTATTTATTTCCCTAAACCTATTTATTTCTGTATTCTTTTCTTAACACATTTCTTTTTACATTTCCTTATGCATTTCTGCCTCATTATGCAAATGAGGGAGCTGTCATACATATGCATACATGCATACAAAACAACGTGCACCCTGTAACCCCACGACTCTAACCTGACTTTCTGAGCCTTAGTTATGTCATAAAATATTGATAGTGCAACATGAAAGAAGTTAATATTAATAGATTTTGTCACTCTTTGTATCATTCCTTGTCTTATTTCTATGAGGGGAAAGCATGCTCTAATTTTGGAACGACAGTTTAATAATTTGGGGAATATAAACAGGAAGTCTAATGTTGCCATGGATTCAGTGAGATACGTTGTGTGGGCTACAACTTTTTGGCCTATATTTGTTTACATTTTTGCACCATTAAAAGTATGCCGAATTAGCTATTAGCTGATCCTGTTTGCAATGTGCCAATAGATGTACAGACAACTATCACTGGATTACTTTGATACTGACGAAAACTTCTGAGTTCTGAGCTATAATGAGCGTTTTTTCCCCCTATGACTTTTAAGTATTTTATTGACATTTATCTGACATCTGATACATACTCTGAAAGTGTAAGTTACACTGAAGTTTAAAATATGTGTATAATGTCGCTGTGTTTAGATTTGACTGAGTAATGACTGAGAAAGAGTAGGAATTGTGATGCAAATTGCAGCAATTGGGCACTTTAATTTTGAAAGTACCTTAATTGCATCAATGAGCTGTGTGTTACGCCTACTGCTGCTGCTGAGACCGTTCACTGCCAAACTACGATAACTAACTTTGTGTTGTTTTTACAACACCAGAGCGCACCTGTATTTGCCTCACGTCTCTGCCCTTGCATGAATTCAAAACAATATTCCATTTCCTAACTTCACTGAAATACTAATAATGGACAAAAATATAGAGGCATCACTCCAGTCTACCAGCAGCTAATCATCCAGCAACAACTCTTGCCCCTAACCTTCCCTTTTTAACAAGAATTAATGACCATATTAATTTCTTTTCCCACCAGTGAGACACTGATAAGTAGTTGGGTAAACAGCTGCTCTAATAACTCTGTTTCTCAGCCTTTGAGTTCACAGCCAACTTTGCCCAAATATAAGCCTGTTCCACAGCAATTTGTGACAAAGAGATGTTGAAAGAAACATCAATGCATCATGAGGATTCAGCGGCTTAACAACATAAAAGACATGAGCCCTACAAGTAGGTGTGAAATGTCTGGCTCTGTAGTCTTTCATGACTTACGAATGTAGAAATATAACAGGATACAGCAGCAACTGTGACAGCACAGCATCACAGAGCTAACACGGACAATTTAATCCACACACAATGAGCTGTTCAAATCTCATTACAGCGCAGCACAGCCTCTTGTGCGAACACTGAAGAATAGAGACATTTATTTCCTTTTTTGGGGGGTTAACAGGATACAGTAAGACCAAACAAGACAGCTCTTTGTAGCAACACTGATAATATGATAAAAAAATAAATAAACTAAATACAAGCTGAACAATATTTTGACCATGCTCAAAAGACCCTTTTGAAAATGGCCATGCCAGTTTTTCCTCGCCAAAATTTAGTGCAAGTTTGGAGCGTTATTTCGCTTCCTTCGCGCTCCACAAGCTAGTATGACATAGTTGGTACCGATGGATTCCTTAGGTTTTCTAGTATCATATGATGCCGGTATCTTCACTCTGGCTTTAAAACTGAGCCCGCTACAACCTAAAAATCACAAGTTGCGTAAATGCGTTAAAGAAATTAGTGGCGTTCAAAGGAATTTGAGTTAGCGTGTTATTATCGCGCTTTGACAGCCCTAGCTTATACCGGCAAGGACAAGAAAGTCAAGTTAGATGGAGGAGTTGAGGAAAAGGGAGGCAGGACTTGGATCAAGAACTGAGGCAATCTTTAGAGAGCGCTGTAGGTGATTTAAAGGCAGGGCCAGATTAACACTTGGGCTTGTGAGACTTAAGCTTCAGAAGGAACAGGAGGCTGCGGAACATTATTAACTCGACTGGCCTGACGGCAAGCCTGCCGGCCAATTTTTATACCTGATGGAAATGTCTTTTCCAACTCACAGATGTGTTTAAATGAAAGCAACAACTCCTCAAATTAAAATAGACATAATGTACAGTCGGACAGGGTGAGGTTCAGGTTTTGGTCAAAAAGTATGTACGTTTTTCTCACTTGAAGCCAAAGTTACCTCTTAAGTTTTCTTCCCGTTCAGTGCTCTCATATACTGATACCATACTGATGGTATTTCAGTGTTTCTGAGGCTAATCTGTTTGTGGTTTTTCACAGAATACACAGGCTCATAACATTGTACACTCCCTCAATACAGAGCCTGAGCCAAAAGACACACACACACAGGCACACACACAAACTAAACTATATGAGAAGGAGGGCAGAATAGCTTTGTGAGATTTATCTCTAATTCCTTTTTTATTACTATACAAGTAGATACTTTTTGCTTATAAGGCAATAATACTGCAGGTTGTATTTTCTGCGTGTCTGCAAAGACCTCTATAAGTGCCGCGGCTGCATAAGCAATATTCTGTTTTTAGGATGAGGAGTGAGATTAGGCTGCTTTGGAGAATGGGGTTGGAAATAGTGATTGCCTAAAGGCCCACTGTGCTCCTGATGTTCAGTTCAAAAGGTGTCTGTTTTACGTAACATCCATGTTAGCCTTAACTTACTCACACACAAAAATGGTTATTTCTGGTGAATTTATTACCTTGATTATCTTGTCTTTGATTTATGTAAAGCTGTATGCTTCATTATGAAAGGAAAGATGATCAATAAAGACCAAATTGATCATTAGAGACAAAATATTCACTCTGCCGCAGCACCTACCTGATACGTGTTGTCAAAGCTGTCATACATGAACCGTGTGATCAGAGACGTCTTTCCAACTGCAAGAGAAGAAACAGACAGAATGCGTCAAATGAGAGACAGGAGGCTACATCTTCCTCTATTCAGACACTCAATAAATCTAACAGCACGATTGGTGGTGACGGTTTCAGCCATGGCTGTCACTGCTGCCCAGGGAGCTCATTACTGTGTGCGGGGGTGACTAGGAGGTCAGCAGTGGCGTCAGGTCCAGATGTAATTACAATGCTGCTGCTGCCGCTGCTGGCATTGTGTGTGTTCCCAAAACACAGACATTTCTCATTTAATTTATTCAATGGGAAGAACAGGGTGATGAGATGCAACGCTGCAAACTAATTTTTACTGAACTACCTTTTCAGAAAAAAATACCGTTATGTGAGGGCTTCAACAGGTTTTGCTGATATTTATCTGCATAGCATTGAAACTGAATGCCAAGCAAACAGACTGATTAATTAAGTCTGATAAAATGACTGGTCGGTTTTAAAGGCACCGCAACCTTATTCTCTCAATCATCGTCAAACTAGGAGTGACGTGGCTCTACGTGAACACACCACTTTCAATGTTAAAGCTGCAGTAGTCAGTATATTTTTGGCATCATTGGGCAAAAATTCCATAATAACCTTTCAGCATATTGTAATTCAAGTGTTCTGAGAGAAAACTAGACTTATACACCTCCTCATGGCTCTGTTTTCAGGCTTTAGAAAATCTAGCCTGTCACGGGAGACTTTGACAGCTTTCTCATTTTACAGCTAAACCGTGCACTACAAAATTATTCTGAAAACATTTGAGGAGAGAAATAGGCATTAACGTAACAGAATATTGATTCATATTTGATCAGCGCTGCCTAGTTTGACTGTTTGGTTGGAGTTCGCGAGTGATTGACAGCCGGCTCTCATAGACGGCAGATGGACAGCAGATCAGACTCAGATCAGCTCTTACTGCTTGTTTTCCTCCGGTCTGTGAAATCTTGCAGATGCCGTTAGGAGCACCGGAGACACAGGATTTTTTTCAGGTTACCTATTTCATGTACTACTGTCACGATATAGTGACCTTTTTATAAGCCATCTATTAAAGGTCATGTATAACATAATAATAAACATACAGGCTACATATGATCCAGTCCAGTCATGATTGATGAAAACCAGTGCAATAAGCTCAGCATTTACACTCGTTACAATAACATGCTTTGTAGGAAATGCAACCACATGTAACTTTTCTGCACGGACCTGCAAACTTGGAATAATAAGGAGCTTGTCTCAAGTGTGTAGAGTTGAGCATGTGTTTATTATAGTAAAAACAACATTGATGATTGTGTGACACGCTAAACTTAAAACAACCCCAGATTCACTCTTGTTTTGGAACGAGCCTTGTCCACTAGGCGACGACGATGATTGAGAGGGATTATTTTTGCATGAGTCTATACATTGTTTTTTTAGGAAATTCCTACTCATTTTGCCTTATTACAATATTGTGCTTGTTGATAATCTCCATCGCAGGCGTAAACAAGGCAACTCTATGAGTAAAAGCAAAACACTGAATTGCACCTTTAAGCAAAACAATACATTTATTCTATCAAAAACTGAATTTTCAACTGTCAAAGCACATTGCGATTAGTGATAGAAATCAAAAACCTGTTTCAAACTCTACCGTTTTTGTTGTTCAGCTCTGATACTATTGATTCCCCTGATCAATGTCTGTGCATTGCAAATAATAACTTACAGTAATCCTGGACTGCACACTCTCTAATTCTTTTGCATGGGACTTAAGCGATCACAGATAGGAACATGTCTTCTAGCATTTTATTTCAAGCAACATTGGCAATACCATCAATATCAAGGTGAAGCTAAAGAGACAACTGATTTAATGTATGTTTAGGAAAATCCATTTTGCAAAAAGTAAAAAAATCATTATGGGGCTGTGCTATGGTATGTGACTGACAAATGACTGGAAAACAGCTACCTAATTTCATATCAATTCAATGATTAATTCGTCTTTTTAGGAGCGTAAGGCATGATACCCCAGAATGAATCACTTCTAGAGAAGACGGCTGGTGAGACATGGTTGACTCGTTGATAGATGGTGTGTATGGTTTTCAGATGTTTTAACCTCTGTGGTTGTGTTAATGAGGAGGACTGGAGCAAAGCAAAATGGGGAATCAATCACATCCTCTTCTTATATCCATTTAGCAGGAGTGCAGATGGTTGGCTGGGAGCCGGTCTCTTATATCCCTATAACACCAGTGGAACAGATCCAAAGTGCTACTGTTAAGTCCAATCAGACTGTAAATGCTGGCCAGTACCTGGATGGTGCTGACTACCGTACACTTTACTGTGATTTCATCTAATTGACTCTTGACTAATAGCCCTAAATCTACTCATATACCTCCAGTGCAACATGCAAACGTCTTTTTGTGCAGCTGCCGTTCTAGATTTGTTATTAAATATTTGTGAAATTTCAATTCATTATTCATGTGAGAGAAATGTACTGTGACCGAGTCCTCAAAAGTTGCAAGCACAGGCACACTCAGTAAACATAATCTGTCTCTAATTCACAGTTCATCAAATGGGCACCCAGCTACAATTGTTTACAGAAAGAGTTTTAATCAGGCAGACTAATTACAAGTGTCTGTGCCCTCGCTCGGTTTCCATATCTGCAAGGCAAGATTTGATGCGACTGATTATGCTAATGATCTCATGCTAATTCATCAATACATCATCTAGCTTACTTAGCTCCAGAGCTGTCCTACTTTAGACAGATACCAGCTAATTCATCACGTTCTACTGACTCAGTCATGGTCTATTTGGAATTAAAACTCCATCGTGACTCATCTAATGAAGTCCAATTTGGTGCGCATGGAGCTTTAGTAGAAGTGGTGGGGTTGGGCACAGTCGGTGTGAGAAAAGTGAAGCGATTTTTGAACATTAAAGCATGTAAACATGTTCTAGTAGAAACCCCAAATACGAGTATGCACCTGAAAATAAGCAGAATAGGTCCTCTTTAATCACTTTCCAAAAAACAAAAACACAAGAGCAAAAGTGTGAGGAATATTTATCTGCCATACTCTAATAACTATATTATTATGTGGGGTACAGATAAACCCCCATTCAGGATCGATATAACCACTGTGGTCATTCTTAACACTATGCTTGTGTGGTGTTGTGTTGTGTCCAAATAATTTATATAATATATAATATAAAGTGTACATGTTGAACAGTGTTATGTTAGAAAGAAATAACAGTCTGATATTAGTTTTTTTTTCACCTGAGGATGCTGCCATTTTGCCTAGAACCTGTTAACTTTAGCCTTAATCTTTGTTGCATTAGAAAGGTATCATATATGTGGTTCAGGCCCTTTTGCAGTTTTCTCAGTCGGAAACATTAAAAAGTCAGCATTTAAGCTGTTTCACACCAAGCACGGGTTTTCGTCTGAAAAAATTCACCCGAAAATGTCTAAAAAATGATTTTGTGGGTTCTTATGAATGCTTGCACACCTTCTCGGAACATTCGTGTGGTGGAAAAAATATTAGGACGGGCCTCCATTTCAGCAGATTTCCAATTCAGGAAATATATATTTGACCAATGACATCCTTTGTTCCAACTGATGTCATTAAAAATACTGCCGTCACTCTGCATAATAATTAGCAACGTGCTTCTGTTTGTTGCACGGCGAGTGTTGATTTTCAGAGCAATGGGCCTTCAGAACAATGGACGTTTGTTTTCTGGGTTTTTTTCGGACTTTTTGGTGTTTCGGAATAATGTGCCTTCGGGAACAATGGGGACTGGAGTCTCCATCGCAACACCCAATAACTACAAACACCACAGTGACTTCCTCAACAACCATATAAAGAACAATACATGGCTTCAGATTAGCTAGCAGCTGGGCAATGATGAAGATGGTAATGTAATATGCACTTGCTAACGTTATATGTTGGTCACAGAACAGGGCTAGCCACAACAGCTAACGTTAGCATAAAATCTGTGGTTCGATTAGTTTATGTATAGCGTAGCTAACGTTAGCCACTTACACATTCTCTGTCTGGATAGGTTTTTGTTGTGTGGAGTTGACACAGGCACTATTTAGGAGGAAAATCATTGGGCCTCATTGACGGGCCTCATTGACATAAATCGTACACAGCAATGTGGATAATTCGCACCGGACCCGGTGTGCATAGTTATCAATATGAAAAATTTGATGCAGATTTTCCACCATTATGCACCTTATTTTCGCATCGCACTGGTGAGAAATGGCGTTTACACTGAATTTTCAGAGTTGGAGCATGTAAATTGAATACCTTTTGAGTTTTGGATTGTTATTTGGACAAAGCATTTTGAAGACGTCATCTTAGTGCCATGTAAACTGCAACGGGCATTTTTCATTATTTTTTGACAATTAATCAGTCATAAAAATCCTCAATAGTTGCAGCTTTACACGTTGCAATACAATGTTGACTTTACAGTATGTGGTTTAGTAAAAATATTTGTTTGGCACAGCATGAATTCACACATCCGTGGTTATGACAGAATGGAGAGTCTGATCCGACGTCCTTGTTGCTGACTCATCCTTCTCGACCACTAGTCAACATGACACAGCACTTTCTGTGCCTCTCAAGTCACTGGTGAAAGCTTCAAATCTCAGGGACAGACAGTGCATCCTTATTTCTTCCTCTATGTCAAGTAGTATCTAGGAGAGTGCACTTTGAACAAAATCTGAAGAGATGCCAAAATCCCTTCCCCAGAAAGGGAGACTACAGAACACTTTGATTTCGCCTGAATGTATGTATAAAACAGTCTAAAACGACACACATTGAATTACACAACTGAGATGTCACACCAAAGCACTACAGGGAGACATTAACATGTCCCTTTATGTCCCGATCCAACATACAGTGTTCTCGTAATCTTAAAAGGCTGAACTGAGTGTGGTATTCAATTTTTGTCAGTATCTTATAACTCCAGGTCTGTTTGTGTGAATTTAATTACTGGGGTGGAAGCAGGAAGCTTAGTTACGCTCATGGCTGCAATAATTTAGTGAATTTTCTGTTAGGCTAAAAAGAAATGATTAACCAGGCAGATTTTTGATTACATTTCAGACTTAACTCTGCATTTCAGAACATTTCCCCTTCATAAGCTTATCATCCTCTATGCCATTAACACTATTTTAGAGATTATGATGGGATTCAAATGATTAGTAGCTTTAGTCAGACATAAAAGTAACATCCAAAGCAGCGGCAGAGATAACATAGCAATGAGCTCTTTTCATTCAGGTCGTTATAGAGGTGTGTTCTCACAGGGCGATGGGTTTGCAGAGAAAACTTTAGCTTATTACATTTCAGAAGGAAGGACAACATTGAACTACAGGCAGTTGAGCTACAATGAGAAACAACTGACAAATGCAGATCTTTTTAATTTACACAAACAATGTCCTATAATCAGAGCTGGAAGTGGGCCGGTACTCACCGGTACGGACCCCGAATAGGATAAGCGGTTACAGATAACGGATGGATGGACTATACTAAATATACAAACACAACACCTTAATCCTGTAATGTTCTGGTTGGGATATTATTAGAGTATTATATGCCTACTATAGAAGATTCATAACATGCTTAAAGAAATAATGAATAAATAGCAATAGGTCGCAAGAGATTGCTGATACACACGCCAACGTGTGAATAAGGGGAGTACCGGCACTTATTTCTTTCCACTTCAAGCACTGCCTATAATCCACATGAGGAAGTTCAGCGATTATCATAAATATGAAAAAAGGTAGAGAGAAAAGCTTGACTGGTTTGGTATTAAACTACATAATGGTACTTATTATTTTCGGTGTGAAAGCAATGATGCAACATTTGTTGATAGCACCCATGATTCCAGACCGTCTGTGTAAATGTCTCATCTTGACATTTAGGCTAATCAAGGTAGCTTATTTCTTCAGTGTCTGGCACTTATCGATTACCACAGACTCTAATTAAAGTGGATCAAGTGTACAAGTTCCACCTTAATCACAGGAGAAAGCTGTCCACCATTCACAACGTGTCTTCAGTCGACAGCAACTTAATTCAAAAAAAAAAAAAAAGGTAAAAATCAATGCAGCATGTCTGAAAAGTGAAGCCAATGCAGAAGTACCTTAAACTTGCATTATTTCTAATAGCCAGCAGGGGGCGACTCCACTGGTTGCAAAAAGAAGTCTGATTGTATAGAAGTCTATGAGAAAATGAGCCTACTTCTCACTTGATTTATTACCTCAGTAAACATTGTAAACATTAGTTTGTGGTCTCAATTGCTAGTTTCAAGTCTTCTTCAATACAGCATGATGTTCATTTAGTAAATTATGGTCCCATTTAGAGTCAAATAGACCATAAAGCAGAGTATGCTTTAGGGCGTAACTACCATTGTTTTTGACAGGTCGCTACCACAGCATTGTCCGTACTGGGTGTTGTCCGCGTTTTCTTTTGTCCCTGTCTTAGAACTTTAACCCTTTCACAGTGTGTTTTCAGTTCATGAAAGTTAATTGTAACATTCTGATCGCTTAAAAATGTCTTATTCAGTGTTTGATCGTACTCACTTCTGGTTGCAAAAGAGCAAGATGGCAACAGCCAAATACCAAGATGACAACGTCCGAAAACCAAGATGGTGACGGCCGAAAACCGAGATGTCAATGGCCAAAAACCAAGATGGCGACAGCCAAAATGCCAAACTCAAGGCTTTAAAACGGCAGTCCACAAACCAATGGGTCACATCATGGTGACTACATCCAATTCTTATATACAGTCTATGCACTGCAGAGGCAGAGATATCCTGACATTTAGTCCCTCAAGCCCCAAAAACAGCCACAATGCAACTAAATGGCACCTTTCATTAGATCTTCCACCCTCATCCTTTAAACTCCAGTAGGATTGAAAACAGCTAAATTTCACAATTCATTCCAATGGAATAACCACGATCAGAGGATTCGCTCGAGGAGGTGAAATGAATACGTGCACATGTTCCAAGTATTGTTCAACTTTGGTGAATTTTGACACACAAATCTGTGCCATCAACTAACAGCAAGCATTCTTTGCAATGCTGACCTTTGAGGAGATGGAGAGCCGAACTTGCTAACTGACTGTTAGCAAGCTTATTAGCTCAGAGAGCTTTATTTTCCCTCCTCATTTATTTCTCATTGAACTATATAAATAAAATTTACTGGCTGTTCTTAAACTAGACTGTTAACTGAAAACAGTTCATATCATTTAGACCCTGCAGGAATTCAACAAGTAACAACCCGCCATCACGCTATCCCTGTTGATTATTCAACCACACTGAGTAAGCCATCAGTCATGCAGTCGCCTTATAGACAACTTAATAAATATATTTAGTAACACAGATAGGGGATTCCTGCATGGTGGGTTTCCAATTACAGCCATAGTTTTAATGAACTCTCTACTTGGTGTGATGCTTCAAAGACTTTGTGGAGTGAGTTAGCAACATGAGGGCCAATTAACGGAGAGGACTGAGCACCTGCTGCTGCACAACCTGCACTTTCACCAGCAGGACTCTGCTGAGCACAGTCAGCAGACACCTCATCAAGGCATCTCTTAAGAGCTCGAAATGCAATTTTATGGCACGTTAAAGGCCCAACACAGTCGGGCGCACATTAGGCTCTGCCATTTGTGAACTATGCAACCATAAAATGAGTTAGTTAAGGATTCTCCCACCTCTGCACCTAAATAATCACTGACTAAAAAACAAATGTGTAACAAATATGCTAGAACCAAATTGATAAATACCTACGAGATTTCACAAGAACTGTAGATAATTGTATTGAATGGTTGTGATTGAAATAGAAAAAACACATTTTTAATGACAAAATCCAGACCTTAGTCTTTTTCATTATTATCAGAATATATATTCAAAATGAATAGATGACGAAAAATTAATAGATAAACATGGACGTGATTAAAAGTGGTTGTTGATTGACATTTTGGGAGGACGTAATGTAAAAAATTTAGTGATGTAAAGGACAAATGTCAGTTGGGTATTAGGGGTGTAACGATCCATCGATCTGATCAATGATCAACGAACCAATATCATTGATGCAAAGTGAAAACATGGATACATATCATCATCTTTAAGATGTGCCTTTATTTTGAAATTCCCAGGGTGTGTCTGTTTCACCAGTTCCATCCCCAAGCGCACCTCATTCCTAAACATCCAAACAGTGCGAGCGGCGTTAGCGAGCGGCGTTAGCGAGC
>CAKALG010041933.1:0-10792 GCA_916700815.1 Helicolenus hilgendorfi
CATCTATAGCAGGCTGCTAACACAGCGGCAGGACCTGCACAAACAAACGCACTGAAAAGGCGGGGAGGGTGGTTGAGGATGCCACTAGACCACTTTCATGGGAAATGCAGCCATTTTGGGGATGACAGGTAGTGTTGGATTGATGTCAATGCTCGTATTTTTTTAGCTTAAAGCCCAATATAGCCAATATTTTGTGCTTATATTCAACATCTTAAAGGAATAGTTCACTAGAATCGTTTTACTCCCCTCTGTAGGCTTGAAAGTAGGAGAGCAGCTGCAGTCAAATTGGATTTACAGCAGTTACAGTGGATTCCAGTGGCGACCCATTGTGTCAAAAACACATCAAAACATTGATAGAAATTTGTCAAATCACTCTAAGCACATAATTTACTGCTCTGATATTCATCTTTAAGTTATGTATGTCCCAAACTATTGTCTTGTGGTAAAAATATTCTAAATAAAGACACTTTGTTGGGGAGGTGATAGAAACTGAGTGTTTGAAACATGTTGACCATTCATATCAGCAGTTGAAGCGTTTCTATTGACATTTTTATGTTTCTTCGTGTGTTTTTTACTTGGAATATTCCTTCAAAAGTTGTACAGCACTGTAGACAAGAACAAAAAAATCTGTCTGAAGTGTCAGGGTTGGAACAAGCTTCCCCTGACTGCACGTAACTGAACATGACCGGGGTCATTTGGAGACGTTCGCGTGGCTGTCTCTTTTTAAATTGTACAGATTTTCAGTTAGTGTTTTTTCATTGAGTTTTGCTACTCTGTGATCTTCTGCGACTTACAGTTACAAAAGAACACATTTTTCTGTGAAGACCTGCAGAGACCTTAAACTTAAGTGTATCATCAGAGAACCTTTATGGCCTTTACACACCAGCGACGAAACGAAAATATGGAATATTTGTTGACGAGACCGACACAAATATTTGCGTTCTGTGCATTCCACTGAAACTCCGAAATTCCACTGTCACATAACTATTGGATCGGACCCATCTCACATCCTCCACTCTGAGTATGAGCTCTTACCATCTGGCAGACGATACTGAGTCCCTCGATGCAAACTGAACCATTTTAAGAACTCGTTTGCGCCCACCTCCATCAAAATTAAAAATTTAAATGATGTTTCTTGAGGCTGAGGGTTGTGCAATATGGTGTTCTTCTTATTCTTATTCTTTTATCTTTTATTTATTCTGTTTTTAGATAATTCTTGTTCAATATGAGTAATGTGCAATATATGTTGTTTGAGGTTTATATTGTTTGTGTTTCTCTCTTTACATGTGAATTGTTGTTTGTTTCTATTTATTGCTGCTGCTGTGGAGGCAGCTGATGGTGAGCAGCACTGAGTCCAAAACTAATTTCCCCAAGGGGACAATAAAGTGTATCGTATCATATCGTATCGTATCGTATCGTATCGTATCGTATCGTATCGTATCGTATCGTATCGCATCGCATCGCATCGCATCGCATCGCATCGCATCGCATCGCATCGCATCGCATCGCATCGCATCGCATCGCATCGTATGTATGTGCAGCAGAAATAATTGATAATGTAATGCTATTGCTTATTCTATATGATCAAGTTTTATAGTATCGATCGGATCAGTTTGTTTGTGCTATTGTGTGACTTTGGTGAAAACAAACAAACGAATCGACCACCGATCGAGGCAGTGGCAGACCAGCAAATCCTGTGTTCTGCAAGCTAAAATCACTGTTTTTATCAATGGAGTCTGCTTGCTTTGGCGAGAGCATAGATGACGGCTTCAGTTCCCCATCGGAGACATAGACTGTATAGCTTTTTTTCCGGCGAGATAAAGTGGTAACAATATTCTAAATAAAGAGTACAGATTTTTTTAGGTGTCTAATATCCATTTTGCAGCCAAAACTGGGGTTGTGGTGACTGCCATCTACTGTAGGTGATATACTGACTATGGAGAAGTACCTCATACAACCCCACTTCAAAACTGTTTCTATGATTGACATATCTGGGAAAACCATACAGAACAGCTGAGGTCTGCTCAAACTCAATACAATTGTTTTAAATCAAATCTAAAACCCTTTGTTTTAGGGGGTAATTTATTACTATTGTTCGCCCTTTGTGTTTGAAAGGTTCTGTATAAATAAATGTGCCTGCTGTATGTAAAAGTCGAAATAATGAAGTGCAGCTGCAACAGAGAGGAGAGTCCCACTCTGACTAACTGCTGTGTTGTACCTCCACCCTACTCACTCAAATTAAATTGTGGTGTCAGTACAGGAAGTGATGAATCAAACAGCAGGGAGCAAACACTCTGTCCATTAAAAGCTAAACTCGCCAACGTTGGATCTTTTGTCTCTTTGGTATTTTGTTATAGCAACATCACAGACCCTCTGGATTTGTTTGCTGACATCTTCTTTAACAACTTCCGAGCGCTGACGTCAATGAAGTTAAAATGGTTTTCAAACAATTACCTCTCACTAACTATTAGGGGCAGTAATGTGTGAAATTACCCAGCACCACTTTAAGTCTGATTGTTTCTCTGGACTAAAAATAAACAGAGAACTTTTTAGTATTTCCCCCGGGAGTTTAATCCTCTAAAGTGAAAGTGCATTCAAAACAAGGATTTGTACCATTTAACATTAAGCCTGTCTGCAAAATGATGCCATCACACTTCTTGCTTTTATACTGCTGTTCTTTGCTGGGTCTCTCTGTTTTGAACTGAATGTATAGATTTGTATAATTGTTGACAGTCATACCGTCTTAGTCCTGTTCTCTTCTCTTAGATATGATAAAAGATAATTATGTGTAGCAATGAACACACTTCGAGAAAAAGATACCACAAACAAGAGACCAAAAGTCTTTGAGGCTGTAGGTCTACTTAAGCACAGCGTTAAGGCCTTTTATACACCGAGGGCGAGACGAATAAACACATATTATATGTTTCGGGCTTTTATTGTGAGGGGTAAGAAAGGAAGGAATGAATCTGGTCTGCGCTGCCTTTGTCAAGGTTGAAAGAACTAATATAGTTTGTCATCTTGATTCAGACTACAAAGCCTCCGTGTTGTTGTTTCATAAATCTAGACGATAAAACTCAACCCGTTCCGCACAAATTGATTTCCTTTATTCACGGTGTGAAAATCAACCTAGTTCCAAAACCAATTACGTCGTTTTTTCGCTACGTAATATTTGCGTTGTGTGAATGTACTGTAATGTATATTGACGTGTGAATTAATCGCATGAAAAAAACGCTCCTGGTGTGTAATAATATTACAACAATACAGTCATAATTTAATGAGAATAAAGTCATAATATTACAAGAAGTCATAATTTAATGAGAAAAAAGTCATAATATTATAAGAATAAAGTCATAATTCAATGAGAAAGAGTCATATTACAAGAAGTCATAATTTAATGAGAAAAAAGTCATATTACAAGAATAAAGTCATAGTTTAATGAGAAAAAAAATCATAATATTACAAGAATAAAGTCATAGTTTAATGAGAAAAAAAATCATAATATTACAAGAATAAAGTCATAATTTAATGAGAAAAAGTCATAATATTTTAAGAATAAAGTCTTAATTAAATGAGAATAAATCAATACAATTTCAGCAAAAAAAATAATAATTGTATGAGGAAAAAAAAGTCAAGATTTTAATACTCTGTCGTAAGGAGAAGATAAAAGACGTCTGTTAATATTTCCTTGGTTACGTCTGACTGACATTGTCAGTTAAACTGTCACTGCTTCAGAGCTGTGTGACAATAGCGGTTGCTATAGCAGCAGAATGTTCAAATGAAACCGACTGCTGGTGTCAGAACAATGACAGTCGAGCAAAATCATGACTCTTGAAATTAGCTCAACATGTTGGATTTTTTTTAAAGAAAGAAAGAAAGCTTTTACCAGATTTGAAAAGGTATAGCAATTACATGTTTCTTTTTTCATCACAGGCTAGCATTATATATATTTCATTATTTAGCTCACATTATTGTATATTGCCGTTTATTATTATTTATTTTTTCACCGATTTAAGGTGAGATAATTTCACACAACAGTAGCTCACATTTCATTTTCAAGCCACATGGATCCCTCCATTAATATCAAGATAACGTTGCTTCAATTGTTCAGTTTTAAGATATTTTGCAGTATATGAACCATTTCTGTTAATAAGCGAGTCGAAACTGCTCCATAATCACACGAAATGGAACACTGTGATTGTGATTATGTCATTGTAATGCAGCTGAATACACAAAATAAAATGAAGCACCCAGTTATTAAATATTTAACCTGAATATTCAGCCGGTAAATGAAGCATTCACATCAAATTTTAATGCAGTAAACGTAGAACAACTCTTTTTACTTAGCCGCCATCCATCATCATGGATCCTAATTTGAGATCCTAAATAAAAGTTCTCTAAAAGTAAATGCATTCATCGTGATGTTTAAAACGCCTGAAGGATGGTTCTGTTTTATTATTATTTAGTGTGGCCAAGAGGATGATTACCATAAACCTGGAGTAGTCGCTTCAGAGGATTTGGGTTTCGGTAGCTGTCTTGTCGGGCGTAAGAACAGCAGCTTTGCAGATAAAAGGCTAAACATGTAAATGTCGAACCAAATTAAGCTCCTCCACCACCCATGCTGTGTTGTAAACATGCCTGCACACTTTTCTAAAAACACAGCAACACCCTCCATGAGGAATTAAAGTTTCATGAGTGTGTGTGTGTGAGTGTGTTTTCATGCTTCTCTTTGTCTATTAATTTACCCACATGCCATCTGGTTGAGTTGTTTTTATCACAAGGAGGAGAAGGTGTCATCATCAACTGATTCTACTGTGAATATGTGTTTGTGTGTGTGTGTGTGTTGTCTGTGTTTGTAGGTACAATACTGCCCCGCCTGGAGCTCCACATGTGTTTTTCATAAACACATTAGACACATTTCTTCCTTTTGTTCAAAGATGACAATAAGCACTTTGGAGTATGAGGCCTTGGTAAGATTTGTTCGGCTGAAAGTCAAGTGAGAAATTAGGTCAGTGTAGACAATCAACAGAAAAATAGGATGCAAACATAAAGAAGTGCTTTAAAAAAAACAAACAGGATATCTGCATTTGTTTTTCACTTACAATCCAAAATTTGTACAGATCAAATAGCTTAAAGGGATAGTTTGAATGTTTCTCAGTGGGGTTGTATGAAGTACTTCTCCATAGTCAGTGTATTACCTACAGTAGATGACGGTCGGCATGCCCCCAGTTTGGAGAAACAGACAGGAGTACCAGCACTGGAGCAAAACGATGTACTGCTGTGGACGGGGGCAGCAGCAAAACGGATTTTAGACACCTAAAAAAATCAAATCAGTTTAAGTGTACGCTATACTTAGAACATTTTCACCAGTTTAACTTGCTGTCAGACAGTTATACAGTCTATGTTTCCGACAAGGAACTGAAGCCGCTATCTATGCTCTCGCCAAAGCAACCAGACTCCATTGAAAAAAACTGGAATTTTAATCAATCGGTTAATTTGTTTGTGTTATTGTGTGACTTTGGTGTTTTAAAGGGTTAGTTTGGAGCCACTGAAGTATCACAATAACACACATAAACTAGCCGATCGATGCAGCGGTAGACCAGCAATTCAAGGTTCAAGGTTCTTTATTTGTCATTTCTTAATTCCAGCAAAGCAGTCATAGGCAATGAAAAGCTTTAGCTCAGGTTCCTCCAACAATGCTCATAAAATGTGAATATATAAAAGGGGAAAACACAAAAGTAAATATAAAAGCAAAATGATAATCTAAGGCATAAAATAGGACAGTTAAAATAAATATAAACATAAGTAAATATGAAATAGTAAGTGACAACTCCCATGTTCTGCGAGGTATAATAACAGTTTTTTTTAGTGGAGTCTGGTGGCTTTGGCGAGAGCATAGATTACAGCCTCAGTTCCCCGTCGGAAAGGCCTGTCTGACAGCAAGGTAAACCGGCAAAAATATTATAATTATAGCGAACACTTAAACTGATATTGATTTTTTTCTTAGGTGTCTAAAATATATTTTACTGCTGCCCTTGTCCACAGCAGTACATCGCTTTGCTCCCATGCTGGTACTCCTGTCTGTTTCTCCAAACTCCATCTACTGTAGGGAATACACTGACTATGGATAAGTACCTCATACAACCCCACTTCAAAACACCTGAACCATCCCTTTAAATTTCCCATCATGCACTCTATTCTCGTTCTATTGTCCTTGGCACATTCCTGCTATGTTCTTTGTTGTTGCTGCAAAAACTGATTCCCACAGAGATCACTGGAGTTTTCATCTCTCTATTCTTCCTTTGTTTCTACTAATAACTCCTTATGTTTATCCAGTTTTTTTATCCATGTTAATCCATAAATGTTGTGTCTTTGTTGCCGCTTCTTTCAGGTACTTACAGAGGAAGGTTTTGGTGCGATTACAACAGAAATAGCCGACGCCAAGCCTTTCTACTACGCCGAGGACTACCACCAGCAGTACCTGAATAAAAACCCTGATGGGTACTGTGGTCTGGGAGGAACAGGAGTCTCCTGTCCAATAGGAATCAAGGCCAAGGTCTAAATAGCCAATGACAGCCAAGAACCATCGACTTCATTAAGGTTGCAACGATGGAGTGAGTTTTAAATTGCTTCCAGAATCCAAAAGCTTTGCGTTTTAATTATACAGTATAAACATCAAGTTTTTGTATCTTTTCTGCATTAAGGAACATCAGGCTGATATCCTACACTTGTCAAAGTCAATATTTCTCGGAGTTAAGAGACATTTCTCATGAGCCCAACTGCTCTATCTCGCTGAAAAGAAACTGTGATTGTCAGAAGCTGTAGCTCAGTTTGTGCTGAAAGAATAACGCTGCAGATCTCAGCCTGATGTAATCCAACGACACGTGACAGGAGCTGCAGTGTGGACGCTGATAAAGGCTGCCAGTCTTCTCAGCTCTTTGCTATCGGTAAACATACCAAGGCCTCAATATCTATGCATATTACGTGTATTGTAGCACTTTTGTGAAGGCTTAACACAAAATATACTCTGTGACACATGCAGTACAATTTGTTCGATATATGGACGTGTATATAAACGAATGAAATCTGGTGGAAAAGGTGGTGAATTCCTACACAAAATGTGATCATGAAGGCATCTAATTTAGTGTGTTTGAGTTCACATTTCACTGTTTTTAATACATGACTGTTTTCAATTAAACTGCAGATAAAAGTCATGGTGTTTATGCTCAGGTTGCTTTATATATGATGATTATTTAAGTTCAACTTTGAAACTACTACAGTTTGCTTTTTTAGAAATCTGTAGAGGAATAAAACATATTATTAAAAGCTTCTGAAACCAGATGTGTCTTTTCTGTATCCTGAGTGCTGTTTGAATCTATATATGCTGCAATATGCATATCAGTTTTAATTATATTAATTAAAAATAGCAGAGTAAATGATCCTCTGGAATATCTTATCGACTCACAGATCACTTAACCTCTCATCTTACGAGAGGTGGAGAGCTACCTGTATGCTGTAAACCAGGCATATTCAATAGGGCATCTGAATCCGTCCCTTTAATAAGAGAGTTTATTCCCGTTCATCAACGTTACCACTCATGCTACTGGCGCTGTTACGGACTGTTAAGAGCAATATCGTGGTGTTTTCATTTAAATATCCTGTGAACATAACACCAAGGTTATGGCTGTTTACAATGTTTGATTATTATAAGATCATCATTTTATCAGTAGGCTAATTAGCCCATTCAATAGTTATGTCACAGAAATACTTATTTTGTTAAAAGGTTTTAACCCAGGTTGTTTAAGCAGAGGGAATTTCGGTGAGTTAAACTGAAAAAAAAAATATGTTAAATGCAACATTGTGTTTATTAAAACAACAACCTGCTGATATTAAAAATGTGTATTATTTTCACATTTAAATTCCTAGCTTTGCAGATCACACATAGGAAATGTAAATATCCGGCCCCTTGGCATTTCACTGTTTTTCAAATCTGGCCCTTCTAAAAAGGTTATTGAATATTTAAACTTTGTATTATTTTATCTTTTTTTTTTTTTTACTGAATTTGCAGCAGACTAGCAGGTTAGTTTTTAATTAAAAATGTATTCATATGTTTGCTCTTTTGTGGTTTTGATTTTTGGATGACCTCCAGTCCTTCCTCTGATCTTTGCCTGAAGTAATGTTCCAGTCCGTGACTCATCTGTCAGCGCTGTTAATCTGCATGCATGTGTGATTTGTACAGTATATGTGTGTGTTTTGATGGTACAGCACACACACACACACACACACACACACACACACACACACACACAGTAGCAGGAGGAGGAGAGAGTGTGTTTGGAGCCAGACCCTCCAAAGCTTGGCATCGCCATCACAGAGTCAAAAAAAAGGCAAGAGAAGGAAAAGATCGGCCACTTTGGAAATGGCAGAGCGCCACCTTGGATCTCTGCTGCGTTGGATCGCCTCCATGATGCAGACTGCAGGACCAGGATCAGGACCAGGACCAGGACCTGACCGGCTTTTAACAGCCAAATCTGACCACTATTTCTGGAATGAATCTGATGAAGGCTGAGATCTTGTGCAAATATTTAACATATTTGATTTGGGTTTTAAAGGAGACATACCATGCTCATTCTCAGGTTCATACTTGTATTTTTGGTTTCCACTAGAACATGTTTACGTGCTTTAATGTTCAAAAAACACATTATTTTTCTCGTCCTGTCTGTCTGAATATACCTGTATTCACCCTCGGTCTGAAACACTCTTGTCTCTTTAAGAGCCCCTCCCAAAAAAGCCCAGTCTGCTCTGATTGGCTGGTGAGAAGAATATGGTGCACCTTTGCAAAGGTATATTTCTCAAGCTGTGCACAAACTCATAATTCTTTTGAATCTTCTCATTATTCTGAGAAATGACTCAATAATTTTGATATAATTATTTGACACTATTCAGATAATGACGTTTCACACAGATATTCCATCAGTTTTGGTCTTGGTTTGAGACACTGTGATACCTCCTCAAGTAATGTCTGTAGACTGTTTTTAGGCAAATATTTCCACCTGTAGTACTGAGCATCAGAACCTTTTTATCACCAACCAAAATATGTCCACTGAAACCTGCCGCTAATATCTGGTTCATTCATTCATAATCTCTTAATTTACAGACTTTGATCCAATAGCTCCAATTTTATATATAGTCTATCTTATTTAGACAAAATGTACGTGTTTAGTTAACATTCATCATGGGAGAGGTTTAGCTTCTTTCGTTCAGAAAAATATGTTTGTATTCCTCAAAGTGAGGTATCAAAGGACTGTTTTTGGTATCTGTGCCACCACTCCAGTATTGTAGAAGGCTTTGTGTTCGCCAGAAATGCTACCAGAATTCAACTACTGTAGGCAAGCGGAAAGAAATCTGCTCCATGTCCTTAAAAGACCAAAAGAATCCAGCAAATTTTGGTACATCTCTGGCCAACTCCTGATTTTGACTGTGATCGTCAATCCAATAGGACAAAATGTAAACATTATTTGTGACTGGTGAGCAGAATTGTACAGAAAATGCAAAGACATGTTCTAAATCTCATACTGCATCATTACATTAGTCTGTCTTTCATTTATACAAACTCCATCACTTCTTTTTCCCCCCATTTAAAACCAGGCCTGTCCCTGAGTCTGTCCAGTTAGAACATGATGCGATCATGCTGCCATCATGTGGTGTATTTAAGGTATAAGTACATGGCTCAAAACCCCACTGAGGTAACATAAACCAACACAGGTTTTGAGGCTGACCTTTGAGCCAGAAAGGTAAGAATTTATACAAAAAAAATACTAACAGATACTGGTCATCTTTAAGTCCATGTAGACCTAAATTCACAACATTCAACAAACAATCAAACTATATTCTCTATCCATCCCATTCCTATTCTTTCTGTCTTAATTATTCCCTGATGACATCGGGCCTGTGCATATTTTGCCAGGTACCTCATTGCTCATATATTTAAATTTTATAGAAAGATTATTTTCTAGCAAAAAAAAAGTATAAAATCTCTGAGATGTCTACGTTTTGCACGGAGGGGGAAATATATCAATGAATGTTCATTATCTTAAAGGTCCCATATTGTTAAAAGTGAGATTTTCAGGTATTTTACATTATAAAGCAGGTTTAAGTGCTATATAAATAATGTTAAACTATCAAAACACTCAATATATGGAGAAACACACACAGCCCGTATTCAGAAATTGTGCGTTTGAAACAAGCCTTTTGGATTTCTGTCCATTTGTGATGTCACAAATATACAATATTTAGACCATTACACGGTTTTAAACGTAAACTTTCTAAATGTGTCCCAGTTTATTTCCTGTAGCAGTTTATGTAAATAACATCAGCTGACAGGAAGTGAAAACATGGACCCAAGCTGTTGCTTAGCAACGCAATTCCGTTGCAATTCCATTGAAATGCACTAAAACGGAGCGTTTCAGACAGAGGGTGTATCAGGCATATTCAGGCAGACAGTACGAGGAAAATAATGTGTTTTTGAACATTACAGCATGTAAACATGTTCTAGTAGAAACATAAAATACAAGTATGAACCTGAAAATGAGCATATGGGACCTTTAATATTGCAATGGGACACATAGTAGCCTAGTACATAAAGGTGAAAAATTAGACAGAAATATGTGTAACAAAATATACAGACAGTAACACCAGACAGACATAACAAACATATGATTTGCATGTAAACCAGACTGTGACAGTTTATTTTGAAGGGTCTTACCGGAAGTTAGTTGTATTGCTACCTGTACAC
>CAKALG010041933.1:10812-34609 GCA_916700815.1 Helicolenus hilgendorfi
CAGAATTGTACAGAAAATGCAAAGACATGTTCTAAATCTCATACTGCATCATTACATTAGTCTGTCTTTCATTTATACAAACTCCATCACTTCTTTTTTCACCAATTAAAAACCAGGCCTGTCCCTGAGTCTGTCCAGTTAGAACATGATGCGATCATGCTGCCATCATGTGGTGTATTTAAGGTATAAGTACATGGCTCAAAACCCCACTGAGGTAACATAAACCAACACAGGTTTTGAGGCTGACCTTTGAGCCAGAAAGGTAAGAATTTATACAAAAAAAATACTAACAGATACTGGTCATCTTTAAGTCCATGTAGACCTAAATTCACAACATTCAACAAACAATCAAACTATATTCTCTATCCATCCCATTCCCATTCTTTCTGTCTTAATTATTCCCTGATGACATCTGCATATTTTGCCAGGTACCTCATTGCTCATATATTTAAATTTTATAGAAAGATTATTTTCTAGCAAAAAAAAAGTATAAAATCTCTGAGATGTCTACGTTTTGCACGGAGGGGGAAATATATCAATGAATGTTCATTATCTTAAAGCCTAAATGTGTCCCAGTTTATTTCCTGTAGCAGTTTATGTAAATAACATCAGCTGACAGGAAGTGAAAACATGGACCCAAGCTGTTGCTTAGCAACGCAATTCCGTTGCAATTCCATTGAAATGCACTAAAACGGAGCGTTTCAGACAGAGGGTGTATACAGGCATATTCAGGCAGACAGTACGAGGAAAATAATGTGTTTTTGAACATTACAGCATGTAAACATGTTCTAGTAGAAACATAAAATACAAGTATGAACCTGAAAATGAGCATTAAAGGTCCCATCCTTTAATATTGCAATGGGACACATAGTAGCCTAGTACATAAAGGTGAAAAATTAGACAGAAATATGTGTAACAAAATATACAGACAGTAACACCAGACAGACATAACAAACATATGATTTGCATGTAAACCAGACTGTGACAGTTTATTTTGAAGGGTCTTACCGGAAGTTAGTTGTATTGCTACCTGTACACCTGCTCTGAGGGAAAAGTAAATGTTTGTGCTCTCATCAATCAATTAAGATTGTAATCATGTATCAATTAAGTCTCTGGTTTTAGAGAGAGTTGTCTGCCTTTAGCGTAAATTGTTTAATTGTGACGCAAAACACGAGTTGTGACGCAGTTGATGATGATGCTCAGTAACTGTAGCAACTGTAAACAACGGCAGCTCAACTCAGCCTGACCCAAGACTGAAGGTAAATTAACACTAAATAACGTTAAATGTATGCTGGTTTTACAACAAAATTACATTGTAACTCATCCGGAAGGGAGGAATTACCAGTTTGTTCATTTATTTCAAACTGTCAGTCGAAAATTACTGGGTTCACTATTAATTTTAAGCTAGTTTACAGTAAATGTATAGATTTTTGAATGTAGTTTGGTTCACAGTTGAACTTTCAGTGGCAGGGCAGAGTTTTGAAAGCCCCTGTTTGTAATGCTACTGTAGTTAGTCATCATTTTTACATTCAGACTTTTGAATTGATGATTAACACCAATATATTATATATCACAAAGCATTTGTTTCAGATTTTCTTTAACCTAAAAGCCAATCTTTGCAAAAACAATGGCAGATCACTTGACAGTGAGAGCAGAGCTAGCTAATTACTTTAAAGACATTTTCAGGTCCCTCAAAGACTCCTGCATTAAATAATAATAATGTTACTAAAGTCTTCTGTTAAAGCTATACGGTTAATTTGGAACATAGTTCACAGTCTAAGCCATTGGCACTTTGATAACCCCTCAAAGGAGTTGTAGTTTCTGAACACTAATGAATGTATTGCTGTTAAGATACTCATTTAAATGTCAATTTGATAGCAGCTTCACTTGTATATTGAATATTGACAGAAAACTTTGAGTTTCATCTTTTCAGAAAGATTAAAATATGAGCACTCCATGAGAATAAATCAGCAAATTAAACAAAAGTTCCTATAACCTGTAGCGTCATTTTAATTATACACACAGGCAGATTGGCGTATAAATGTCAGATACATTAAGTCATCAATTAGGCTACAGAAAGTGTCTATATTGACTTTCAGTCTATATATTTCCAGTTCCAATTTGTCCCACTTTTAGAATGAGAATCAAATGCAAATGTATATTATTTAATTCTCAGTACGTTTTTTTACTTCATTCTCATTGTGGCATTTTTATGTTTTTATAATCCACTTGTGATAGATTTTGCAGTTGTCGACGTTCAGATGAAGAGAAGCCCGGTATGAAAGCCGAGTGAGTATCGTGCAACGATGTCTGCTGAAATACCCATGGAGAGAACGTACCAGAGGACAAGCACAGACTCCAATCAGTCGGTTCAGAGTCCTGCAGCTATGTCACCCACTCCAGGAATCAGTGGTGTGGAGCGCCAAGGTGACAGCCTGGGCCCGATGGCCTTTCAAGGCGAACCAATGGTGGGCAAGACTCCCCCTGACCTCTCCTCTCTCCTGAGCCCTGATGATGCTGTCTCCAGTGGACAATACCAGCCAACTGTTACCAACCCAGATGCCTTTCAGACTGTAAATCAGACTGTCCCACAAGTAAGTATTACTTTGCTGTATTACTCTAAACAAAAGTCCTAAACTTAAATCTTACACACTGTACATACAATATACAGACTTGTATATAGACATTTTATTTCTTATCATATTGTTGGTCATTGGTGCTTTTTATATATATTTATATAATAATATTTATATATGCATACTTGTGTACATAACCCTCCTGTCTATTCTATACCTTTATATGTCCAGCTTTGTTGTCCTTATCCCTAACCGATATTTGTATTTCTGTGTACCTACATTGTGAGAGATGCAAAAAAAACCCATTTAATTTCCACTTTTAGTTCAGTTGTTGTTCTTACCACTAGATGGCAGTAGAACATGAGATGATTGTTTCTCCTGTAAAGCATCTGAAACTGCTCAACACAGCCATTGCAACATCTTCTGTTCTCTTCTATTGGTCAAGTTCTTAATGTTTGTCTGTTGGATAGACTCCAGATCATCCATACGAGGTGGTTCAGCGGCAAATTGAGCAGATCCATAAGGTCCTACAGGAGCAGAGTAGACTGCTGACTCTACTAGGAACAGGTCAGTGTTGAACACCAGCACACACTCCTGTTTAGGGCTGATAAAAACTTTCTGATTAATTGTGATATTTGTTTGAATGATCTAATGTTGATTCTAAAAATCCCCAAATCAACTTTTGGGCCTTTTCTGAGTAAACATGTGCACGTCGAAAATGCTAAATGTCATTTGTAGGCTGTACCAAATCCAGTTAAAAAAATCAGTATTGTAATTAAGCATTTTCAACAACTAATTTTCAACAAACTCAAACCACAACGGCACAGGGTAAATTCTCAGATTCCACTATAGCGTGCAATAGACCCACCTGTACACCAGAGGATAGCGTGGCAGTGTCACATTTTGCCTCGCCACGGCGAGAATATTACACATGTGAATGAAGTTGAAGGTGCAGTGCCAGCAGGGGGCAACAAATCCCCTTAGTTAGGTTTAGGAAAAACATCAATGGGCCTGAAATAAGTATGTAAACTAAGTAAAATATGTACGGAAACAACGTAACATCACTACAGAAACCTCATCACAAACATAACCTGCAAAACAAAACGCCCGTCTCCTGGTTGAAAGTCCTGTGTTTGTTGGACCCATTCACCTCCCCACCTGTCCGCAATAAGCTTGCTCTCTCTCTTTCTATTCTACGTCACTAATCTGAGCGTAGCATATTCACAAGGATGCATTTACACCACAGTCAATTCAGACTACATGGCGTGAAAATGAAACGCTTAAAGCAAGAACAGCGCTCTTATTACATGCTTTGACCTTGAGCTTTATCGTGTCATGGTGCGACGGGCTGCAGATTCAGTTTAGGAGATACCCTATCATTAACTTGGAAAAGCTCGATTAGAATTACAGCATGAAGAGTGCTGTTAATCTTTCTCTTCTTGCCCTGAATTCGTCAGAGTTTCCAACTCAACACATTATGTCATAATGAGTTAAATTCATTAAAGCAACATTCAGTCTGAGACATTAAGGCTTTATAGGCTTTAAAAAAGCAGACAGGGCGTGGAGCCAATCTGCAAAGAAGGTGGCAACAATAACACTGATGTCTGTTTTTCTGTTTAGGGTTTGCTTGTCTCTGTTTTCATGCTTCTATTCTCTATTGTTGTTGCTGTGATATTGCTGCTCTGAGGCTGCTAGCCTCAACTTGACAACCACCACCAGCTCTCCTTTTACAATACCCACACAACCTGCCCAGGACAATGGGTACATACCTCAAAATGTTTCAAACATTATTGGGGAAAAGAGAGGTGAAAATGAGGTGCTAATGCATCTAAACACAGGGTTGTAAAAAGACACAATTAAGTTAGGAAATTATAGACAACAATACATGGAAATGTGCTATATTTGACCTGTTGTTGATGACAAAATCATGCACATACACAACAAACAAACTAACAGTAGCACCTTCCTGCCAATCAGCAACGTAAACATTTAGACAATGGCAATAATGTAGGAGGGTACAACAGGGACATGTGTTGTAATTTGTACTCGTTGTACTTATGGGATAAGGTTACATCATTAGAAAAAGATGAAGGTGGTTTCACAGTAAAAGCATGTTAGTGCATTGCTTAGCGTGTATTTATGTATCAGGGTTTTTTGCTGAGACCTCTATTGTGTTTATTTACAGCAGCAGTATACAAAGATCGTCAGACCGTATCTCAATCTTATACAAATACTTCATTACAAAATTATATACAGTGTGAATGAGGGAAGTTTAAAACAGCCTGCCAGGTTTCTGCGGCCCACTCAGGTTTCACATTTTTGTAGTCGTTGTTGTTGAACATCATTTATAACCTCCTTTAAACACCAGAATGTAGATGGACTGGTTTAATCTGATTATAAAAGAGGAAACGATACAGGGCTGCACAATTAATCAAATATTAATCTTGATCATGATTTGGGCTTCCCACAGTTGATTGAACATGACGACTGTGGTATTGATGTTTAAAATGGTTTGCTCATAGAAAACTCCACTGCTTATCAAATCAAGCGCTTCCTAAACTAACAGCCAGCCACCAGTGGGCGATCCAGATGTTTTGGCTTCATTTTTGGGGAGTTGTCATGCCGCTACGCACGGACACTACAGCATACTTGCCAACCGTCCCGATTTTCCCGGGAGACTCCCATTTTTCATTGCCCTCTCTCTGTCACAATTCTCTCGTATTTCTCCCGATTTATGGCAAAGTTTCACACTTTTTTTTCTCCTCTTTGTTTTATTAACCTTTTTCTGGTGCTGTACAGCGTCTATAAGCACTACTGTTTCTACCCGGACGACAATAGAGCGACACCAAATGTCGTTTCCCAGCGGAGGAGAGCAGTTTATGCTAGCGAGTGAGAAATGAGTACTAAGGGAAAAAAATACTCAAGCAGGTGCAAAACATGATTAAAAACTGATGTATATTAGTTTATGCTAGAAATTCACACAAGTTCACACCAGACAGCCGAAATATTCAGTTTTCTTTCCTGAGAATTAAAGGTAGAATTAAAAGTTTAACAAAAAAATGCTGTTGCAGTGTACTTATTATTATTATTTTTTATTATTTTCATTCTTTTAAAGTCACCAGAATGCAGGAAACAAAGTCTCTGAAACTCACATTTTTCTGGAGGAAGACCCCCAGAGCCCTATGTCCAAAATGATAATCACGATTATTTTGATCAATATTGTGATCACCATTATTCATCACGATTATTCATTGATTTTAGGGACAATTTTTTTTTTTTGCACTTTCACATTTAAATCAACAGAGCACTGCTTTCACTACGTCGAGCTACATTCCTGCTAATTAACAAATCTTTGCATCAAAATCAGATGTAAGATAAGGTTTTTCTTCACCTGAATTCAGTGCATTTTCATTTTGCCCGTCTGCTCTCTGTTATTAAAACAGTAATACACCGTTATTACTCTTCTACTCTGGACTGCAGCTGCAACATTCGGGGACGTTTTTCACAGGCTGCACATAAGGTGCACATGCAGCAGCATGACGGTGAAGCCAAGACATCTGGATCACCCCCTGGGTGAACAGAGTGTTCTACGAGCGGAGCATTTTACACGTCAGTATAGCAGTCAATCATGTTCATTTTATTTTGGGAAACCCAAATTGCGATCGCGATTCACATCCAATTAATTGTGCAGCAAAAGGACCAGTCTTATTTTGATGCACAGATTTGTAAATTAGTAGGAATGTAGCACAACATGGAAATGTTTATTTAAATATGAAAGTGCAATAAAAATATTTTGTCCCTAAAAGCAATAAATAATGGTGATAAATAATAATGAACTCAATATTGATCAAAATAATCATGGTTATCATTTTGGCCATAATCATGCAGCCCTATAACAACATGAATAATTAGTTACACATCAGTTGTAGATGGGATGTGTAAACGCAACCACAGAAAGAAATGAATTCCAAAAGCTTCAATGAGCATTTGTGCGATATTGAAATGTTTAACAATGTTAGAAAAGGTGGTGGAGTTCACAATGTGTTGCACAGACGGAAAACCCCAATGAGGGCAGGTACAACTGGTTTCTGATGATGAACACAGATATATTTCCTGAGTGGTGAATGAGAGCTCTGCAAACACTGTAAGAGAATACGTACAGTACAGCAGTACAGTATGTGTGGTCTAAACTTTACTGCTACTGCTGAGTACTTTGTAGTTATTACAGGTACCATCATATGCTGTAAAATACAATCACAAGGGAAATGCCATATTCATCTTAACACCTGCTTTGAAATAAGTCGTAATAAATTAAAATGCCTTAATATGTTCAAGTAAATAATGCTATAAAAATATACATAAATTGTACTATTTAAAACATGCAGCTGAAAAAATGAATGTACATCTAACTCATGTCTTTATAAAAGATTTAGCATATTGAATTTGACCACCATTCAGACAGTAGCTCAACTTTATACACGAGCCTGTTAATCCATTTAAAGCCGTGCACTCCTACCAAGGTGTTTACAGTTATTGTGGCTGAACAACCCTTATCACAGGATTGTATGTGCATGTATCTACATGTCTGCTTGACTGAAACCTCCCTGACTACTATTGGTGAGTTATTTACAGCGAACAACTGAGAACAGTAAACTTTAACTTACAGGTTTTATATAACACAATAGGCCTCATGCAGCAACATTCTCTTCATTTTTTCTTATATTTTCTTTTAATTTTCTGTTAATAGAAAATATAAGAGAAGTCAACTCCAGATGCACCAAACGTTCTCAACCTTCCAAATCTACTTTTACCCAAATGTGCTGAATGATGAATCCCACCTTATCATAAACTTGAGGCCTGTGGCCGATTGTTTATTATTTAGCATAGGTAATGCCCCCTAAACACTATATAAGGACAGGTAATGCTATAGGTAACGCCCCCTAAACACTATATAAGGACAGGTAATGCTATAGGTAATGTCCCCTAAACACTATATAAGGACAGGTAATGCTATAGGTAATGTCCCCTAAACACTATAGAGCAGATGAGCACAATTTGTGGGCTATGACAGCAAGATGTTTTCTCTTATCTTAGTAAAAGTTCTCTCGACCAATCGCAAAATTTTGAAAAAAAGAAAACATTGGTGAATCCCAGAAATCAATGGGTCCTAACAAAATAAGAACACATCTCGCATACGAACAAAAATAAGAGAACATTTATTTGTATAACGCTTCCTGCATGAGGCCCATTATTGAGCATATGATTAGTTCTTGAAATGTTCAAAAGGTAGCTACAATAGAAGGTTATTATAAACTCTGAAGGGTTACAGTGAGAAAATATATCAGCAGATTACACACAAATAAGTGCATGATACAGAGTAGAACATCTGGACACAAACAGGGCTCCATGTACACCATTTAGATTGATGATGGTTTTATCGGATGATGCCCACGGATTCTAGGGAGGAGGAATGAGGTCAGGTTGAGTAACTTATCAGTATAGCTCGATAAATGCTGCCCGCACATTTTCAAAGAAAAAGTCTTATCTGCCAGCATAACTGAAAACTCCTGTGTGGGTGGACCAGCGGTTATGCAGGTTTATCTGTTTAGCTGAGAGGTAATGGTAAACAAACACCTTGGAGATAGTTTTCATTTTCATTCACAATTTAAAGGCAGTGTGTAACATTTGGGGGGATCTATTGGCAGATATGGAATATAATATTAATAAATATGTTTTCTTTAGTCTATAATCACCTGAAAATACCGTTACCTTAGAATGAGCCGTTTATAAATTATTTACATAGGGAGACCCGCTCCCACGGAGCTGGCCGCTATGTTTGTACAGTAGCCCAGAGCAGACAAACCAAACACTGGCTCTAGATAAGGACATTCATGTTTTCGCGTCGGCCACCGTAGTTCTCCTACACGCTTAGCACACGAGAGAAGTTTCAGATGGTTGCAATCTGCAACCTCACCACTAGATGCCGCTAAATCCTACACACTACACCTATAAGAGAAAAAAAAAATCATTGCTCTAATAGCGGCAAAGAATTAGTTTTAATTCCAGAAGTCGTAATTGTTGTATTTGTTGTTGTTCCCAAGCCAAAGTCAGTATTCTGCAGTTTCTTCCGGAAACACGTGGGACAGAAGGTGTTTATGTAAGCATCTTTAAACCCTGAGTTACAGAAGCAGTACACAAGCGGGTCCAGCAGGCAGTCAATGTAAGACAAAACCATGAGGCAGTCGTAGACCTGAACCACTACGTCTTCTGCAGCCTGCAATTTCTTCAGCCTGACGGCCAGCAGCACCGCTCGGGCTACAGTGCTGGGCAGGAAGCAGATAGAGAAGACGATGACAACAGACATGACCACGCACACGGCTCTCCTCAGTTTGGTCTTCTCCCCCACTGTCTTCTTCCTGAGTCGGTTGACGATGCGCACGGTGCAGTAGACGAGGATGATGAAGGGGATGATGATCTGGGTGAAGTAGACGACCTTAGAAGAAATTAAAAGTGACTATGAGTATGATACATTCATGTACAGTATCTACAGACAGTCAACAGAGTTAATCATCTATACCCCCCACTCAAAGCAGTTGCTGAGGTTTATGAATCATTTCTAAATTTCAGCATTACCAGTCATCTCAAGCTCTTGTCTTCACTTGTCTTGATGTCTGAGCAACAGACCAAAACACGAAGATATTCAGTTAAGAAAACTGAGAAAACCAGCAAATCTTCACATTTGAGAGTGGATTTTTTCCTTAAAAAATAGTTGCATATTTCTGTTCATCACCTTATCAACTAATCAACATCAAATATAACATGTCCAGAGTTTAAGATGCTGTGATTCCTGGACCATAGACTGTATATAAGAAGTGGACGTAGTCACTGTGACGTCACCCATTGGTTTGTGAACTGCAGTTTTGAAGCCTTAAATTCAGCATTTTGTCCGTCGTCATATTGTTTTTTTGCAACCAGAAGTGACACAAGAGGGTGGAGCTAAGTACAACCGAATGTTGAATAAGACGTTTTTAGGCAACCAAAAGGTTATAATTAACTTTGATGAACTGAACTTAGACGAAAACACGGACAACCCCCAGACCGGACAATGCCGTGGTAGCAACCAGTCAATCACAAGGTAACCAGGTCCTAAAGCATATGACTCTAAATGGGACCATAATTTACTAAATGAACATCATGCTGTATTGAAGAAGACTTGAAACTAGCGATTGAGACCATAAACTCATGTTTACAATGTTTACTGAGGTAATAAATCAAGTATGAAGTAGGCTCATTTTCTCATAGACTTCTATACAATCAGACTTCTTTTTGCAACCAGAGGAGTCGCCCCCCTGCTGGCCATTAGAAAGAATGCAAATTTAAGGCACTTTGGCATTGGCTTCACTTTTCAGAGTTGCCTGCTGGGCTGGACAGGTTTGTTGATGCTGCCTGTGGCAAGCTGTTAGCCAGGGAACTAGGGGAATTAGATTAACCATTAAAGTTAATAAACTGTATTGACTGTCAGCTTTATAGGAAGTCTGTGTGAAGGTATGAGTCAGTGTAAATAACTGTAGTTCTTATTGAGTGTTGACAGTGGTTAGCCCTGACATCGGAGTATTTATTGGGCTATTATGCTCCTACTGGTTTCCACGTAAGGTACTCAAATATTTTATAGCTATGCTAATGCAAACTAAAGGAAATCAAAACAAAAAGACTTCAAAATAATACCTCTCTGAAGGTGTCTGTCACATCGTGATAAATAGTCTCAACTTCGCGGCCGTGGCTGTTGCAGCACTCAAAGGATCCCACCATGGTGGGGATGGTGAGAGGCAGCAAGAGAAGCCAGATGACGATGGAGATCTGAGGAGATTTCTTCAGCACTTTGACGAAATTCCTCCTCCCGAGATGCACCACGTTGAAGTAGCGGTCGATGGAGAGGGTGATGAGGAAGGCGATGCTGGCTCCGCGGTTGAGGAACAGCATGAAGAGCATCGTCTTGCACGGCACTTTGTTTGGGCTGCGTCTCTGGCCATACCAATAATGGTGGGCCTTGGCAGGAAGGCAGGCCACCAGCAAGAAGTCAGCAACCACAATATTGAACAGGAAGATACTTTTGTTCTTCCAGAACTTGAACCTAAAGAGGAAGTCATTGACAATGCCGTTATTTGCTTCACAAAGTTTATTCTGCAACAATAACGTCTCTGCACGACAACTCAAATAGGATCTACTATCGACAATTGATGCGTGTGTTCATGTAGTAATATGATATTTATATTTCATTTCTTAGTATTTCAGAATTTCCACTGCTTTTCCTTTTGCACTGGTGGAAATATCCTATGGTGCCAAAGATAACAGTGATTCTGCACACTGGTGTGTTTCAGTACTGTCAGAGATACTCTCCATCCACAGCACAGTATGTTCCTCACATTTATCAGTTTATCTCAAGATTAGCACACACAGCTCGTCGTCTGTGGGAAGTGAATTCAACCGAGGGTTGTAACTTTTTAAAGAAGTAAAATTGCTCCACATGTTTTCCATTTTAAAGCAGCATCCTGAATTTGCGATGTGGTTTTGAATCCCCACCGCATTTCAAATATATATATTTTTTAATCTTATTATAGCAATTTGAAATTAGTTGCATGAATCTTACACAACTTAAACGACCCACTACTGTCCCTCTCTTCTTCTACTCACTGCATGCATCTATTAGGATTTCTTCCTGCAAACGTCACAAAACTACTTATATTGAAAATGTATCAGATCAATCATTGAATCAACACTCAAATTGAATTGATCACAGTGGGCGCCACCACTATGTAACCATTTTAACGTTGGCAATAATTTCAGAAAGTTATAGAAAGTGCTCATAATAGGAAGTCGAAGACAGCTAGATTTATCTATGCTATCCTCAAGTGACTTCATCAACTTTCTTGTGGTTTTAATCACCCAAAGAGGCTAAATGCCAGGACATTCCCACGAGCTGATGAATCGTGCAAACACAAATCAACAGGTTTTTCAAGTTGAAAGCTTTCCCCTCTCTGATTGCTTTCCCTGACTTCTCGCTCCCTAATCTACATTTTTGAGTACTTTCAGAAAATAGGGAAACGGCAGTGATAGATTATGAGATTGTGTTCATACCTGAAGATGAAGATGTAGAGGACCGATAGGTTGAGAGGCAGACCCAGCACGAACTCTGCAATCACCAGCCCGGAGAGGGTTTTGTATGTGAATTGATTGGGTACATTGCAGTGGTCAATGGTTCCATTTGTAGACATGTTTTGTTGTATGACTGTCCGATTCATTGAAGTAGCACCACTTCCACAGCAGCGGAATGAATTGCAGTCAAAAAAGTCCTATTTTATGTAAAACAGAAGCAACAGGAAGGGTTAAAGTTGTTTCCAGGCAGGGTAAATCCTTCGTTTTTGAGGTGGTTGTTGCTGCCTCTCACCAAGAATCTTCTCTCTTCAGGCACCAATTCCCCTTCTCACTGTGATCCGTTAAATTCAACAGTTCCCTCCTGAGAGCCTTACACTGATTCTGGAGCTCTGTCACAACTCGGCTGGCTAAAACATGCTGGGGAAACATGCACTGTAAACACAGCATGAGCTGAAAAAGAAGTAGTGATTATAGAGAAGAGAGAACACCCCGTCTCAGTGAGTCTGTTAGCCCTTTTTATGTGAGGCTGCCACCGATCCTTCAGAGAGGAAGAATTTGTTGTCAGCTGGAGGTGTGGTTTAAAGACGGGCTTAACTGAAACACAGCATGAAAGATGTTGGTTTCCACCTTAAAAAGCCCCATAGTATTATAAGAGAAGGTGATATATCATCTACAGTTTGTGTATTGCAAGTGGTAACTGGAAATTGGCCACGGTGTTTTTTCTGTGAAATTCCTCAGGTGGCTGTTCAGACGATACCATCATGCCTGCACAAGTCTAGTTTTAGTTTTGGATGTGGTATGGATAGCAGTGGGAAAACTACATATGAAGTCATCTAGGGACAAGATCAGTGATGTTGTACAGATGGGAGGACAGAGAGACTCAAGAAGAAAAAGATTGTCATCAAGGGACAAGATCAGTGATGTTGTACAGATGGGAGGACAGAGAGACTCAAGAAGAAAAAGATTGTATGGAATATAGAGAGGCGAAGTCCTTCCCCTTCCGGTGGACCACCATGGCACCTTATTTCGGAAAAATATGAACAAATATGTTTTCGATCCTGTTTGAATTGCGCCATGAATCACACATATGATGTTTGCCAGTTTGAAGCATAATTTTGAAGTCAAAAAAGTCTCACTTTGTCGTAGTATCATTTAGTTTTGGACAAGTCTTGGACAACATACGTCACCAACACTAGTCACAAATGTAACGTTATCTTACCTGATGTGTTTTATCCAGTGGCTCCTGCTCTTTGGGACTTCACCTCTATATTGTACGCTAGTACTGCACTTACATTTAATATGATTACAAAAACTACATTACATGCATTGAAATTATAATTAGGATTCATAGGGATGAGGAAAATGAAGAAATTACATTACACTGAATACATATGACTGATCGAACATGTTTTCAATCGTCTGAAATATTTCTGTAGTTGTAACTGTTTTGAATATCAGTGTTTTATCAATCCCACAAGTTCAGTGGGAGTATTAATCATTGCTGTGTATTAGGAGTGGGAATCACCAGAGGCCCCACAATACGATATTATTACTATATTTAAGACACCATACAATATTTTTGCGATTTGAAACATTTTACAATATTCTGAGTATTGCGATAAGATAAATTGCTATTTATTTTCATCTGCAAATTATGCAGTTTGTCAGTTTTGGCAATTTTTTGACTGTCATAGCACAAAGAACACACCACCATGTGCATAAAATCTGAGTAAAGAAAAAGTTGACTTTGTTTATCAGAACAGTGCGATCTGCATTTGCAAGTATCACATTTCCTGTTCTATTCAACATCATAGCACTTCTTTCAGATAACACATACACTGAAACGGTGCATATATTTGCAAATGAAATAATGTATTGACTGAGTTAATATTTGCATGTAAACTATTAATTAAAAATAGATAGTGTTTTTGAGAATCAATGCAGTATCACTAAACATAATATCGCAATACTCTAAATGTTTTATATTTTCTTTAGGGCTTCCCCCTCTTAGTCCGTCGTTTTGATCACAGTCAACGGAAATTTCTTTAGTCGATTAGTCATATTTGAATGCTTTTTTCATGCTGAATGACTTATTTCTTAGAATCTCTGGTAAACACAAGATTTAAAGTGGTGCTTTTGTGTGAATTTCTTTGGTAGAGGACAACCCTAATTTTCTTACACCCCTAGTATTAATCACCTTACAGGCATAAATATTGGTGTAATGACGTGATTGAAGTAATTTTTTCTCAATCACATCCTCTTTCAAACATGGCAGATGTGGTTTTAGGGATGAACTACAAGTACTTAGAGCAAATTTGCAAACAGCGGTGAAGTGATGTCTCAACCCTCCTAGTGGTTGTAGGTTTCTCAAGTTTGACGTAAACAGCCTTTCACACCTTTGGCCGACTTATTTCAACCTTTTGTTTGAGAAATGTTTTGTGCTCATGTTAGATGCTTGCAAAAGAAGCTTGTGACATGGTTACATCAGCTTTTAAACTTCTTGTTCCATTGAAGTCAAATATGTTTTTTGAAGGGCTGTCAATCGATTAAATTATTTAGTAGCGATTAATCGCATGATTGTCCATAGTTAATTGTGATTAATCTCAAATTAATTGCACATTTTGTATCCGTTCAAAATGTACCTCGAAGGGAGATTTGTCAAGTATTTAATACTTGTATCAACATGCTTGCTTTATGAAAATGGATGTATATATTTATTATTGAAAATCAATTAACAACACAAAACAATGACAGATATTGTCCAGAAACCCTCACAGGTACTGCATTAAGCATAAGAAAATATGCTTGAATTATAACACGGCAAACTGCAGCCCAACAGGCAACAACAGCTGTCAGTGTGTCAGTGTTCTGACTTGACTATAAAAAAAAACTGCATGTGATTATCATAAAGTGGGCATGTCTGTAAAGGGGAGACTCGTGGGTACCCATAGAACCCATTTTCATTCACATATCTTGAGGTCAGAGGTCGACGGACCTCTTTGAAAATGGACATACCAGTTTTTCCTCTCCAAAATTTAGCACGACATGGTTGGTACCAATAGATTCCTTGGGTTTTATAGTTTCATATGATACCAGTATCTTCACTCCAGCTTTAAAACTGTGCCCGCCACAACCAACAAATTGCAAGTTGTGTTAACAAATTAGTGGTGTTAAAATGAGATTGCATTAATGCGTTATTGTGTTAACTTTGACATCCTTAGTTTTTTGTTTATGTTATTTAAGATGAGCATGATCCATCATGTAAATATGCAAGATTTAGCCATACGGGCTAATTATCATGTGTAGTCCTCGGCAGGTTGATGCCATTATAGAAAAAAATACAAGCGCACATACAGTAAGCACAGACCCATATGCACGTAAACTCAATTAAAAGCTCTGCCTCCTAGTCTTTGCTGCTGTTTTCATTGACAACAACACTAAGACCCAACAAGCTATTCTCTAATGATTTAAAACGTTGACGTGAATTGCTGTAAAGCCGTGCACTTACTGCCAGACTTCACTTTCCTACAAGAGAAGTCTGCTGAAAGTGAAGTCTGCTTGTTTGCATGTCAACGTTTTACCACTTGGTCACGCTCTGTGCCACAGATTATGTAATACGGCACAAACGAGCAATGCCACATAACTTCTGCAACAGCACTCATGTCTAAACATGGTGCATGTAGACATCTGTTCTGTTGCACCTCTGACCACAACAGTGCGTCTTTTAATAGTCATTGCAACATTGCCTCTCAGCCACAGACATGTTGTGTACAGTTCCTCTTTAAAAATTATGATTTCAATTATACACCTACAGACTGATCCTAAAAAATCCCTGTGAAGGTAGAAAGATAGAAAGCAATTCTCTCAAATTTGCCAAAGCATTAAGATAACACAAGATTAGACTTCTATGTGTATTCTATGCATGTGAATGAAAGTGTCACAGCAGCACAAGGAAGTACAAAAACAGATGCATGGTATAGATAAGTAACCTAAAAGAAAAACGCAATGTGGTGGAGGGCCACTTGTAGTGTAGAGAATCATCTGATAATTGAAGACGTGTGACCTTTTGTGGATCCATGTGTTTTACAAAAACACACGAATAGCTCTGAATATTGCATGTTCTTGTAGCCTTGTGAAAAAAAATATAAAAACAGGTTTATTAAGTTGTGTTGTTTTGTGGGCGTAGTGCAAGATAAAATATTACAACATTATAAATCCAATACACCACAAACTATGGCCTTATAAATGATAGATCAGGACCATACATTTCCCTCTATATATTTATTTATTTATTTAACAATGCTATTGTTTTCAATGGTATTATATTATAGGATACTATTTTTGTGTCCATCCTTTGTATATACTCTACTATGAAAAGAAAAACATATCGATTTAGCTTAGTATGCTAAAGAATATTGACTTTTCTGTTGCTTATTGGTGGAATTAACTAATTAATTTACTAAATATTACTAATTAACTTATGAATTATTGATTTAAAAGGGACCTTGTGAAGGATTTTGCAACATCTAGTAGTGTGGTTGCAGATTGCAACCAACTGAAAACCCCTCCACTCACTTCTCTGTTTCCAAGACTCTGCACTCTGCGGCTCACGTTAGCGCAGTTTCACAAGCGTGTAGGAGAATTACGGTGGCCTTCAAGTAACGTAAAAACACGAAAGACTCTCTCTACAATCAGTGTTTGGTTGTCCGTTCTGGGCTACTGTAGAAACATGGCGGCGCGACATGGCGGACTCCATGAAGAGGACCTGCTCCCTATGTAGATATGAAGGGCTCATTCTAAGCTAACGAAAACACGATTTCTAGTTTCAGGTGATTATACACTAATGAAAACATAGTTATGAATATTATATTCCATTTCTGCTAATAGATTCACCAAAATGTTACAAACTGTTCCTTTATTTATTTTATATGTGATTTTTGTTAGATACATTTACCATATTATATGTGATACATACAGTATATCAATGTTGTGAAATACCGTTGTCGCCCAGCCTTACTGATGAAAATCTCCAGTTACCGTGGGTTCAAATCATTTTCTCACACCTTAAAGATGCAGTCAGCAATTTTAATCTGTGTGGGCGCTGAAAAAAATTTGGTGTTGGCTCTGTAAACGGGAAACAAACAAAGTGGCTTAGACCGAGCCACGCAACACTGTTCCAGCCAATCAGCAACGGGGGACATTAGTTCTCATGCACAGGACAGGAGAAAGGCCATGGATTTATACAGAGAGAGGCAGTGGGAGCAGGAGGGACGGTAAATCTGGAGGGGGTTATTTGTTTTTTTGCATTGCAACAGCATTATAGAATTTAAATGGACAGCCTGTAACAGTCGGTAACACCAGATTATCACCTGGAGAACTGTACTGTACACCAGTCCACGGACCACATAGAAGCAGGCTTGTCTGCATGGTTGTCACTTCTAATTCGTACCATGTAGCTAAGTCTATTTACTCTGCTTTCACACCAAAGTCTGACATTCTCAGATCAAGACCATCATTTTCAACGGAAATTGTAGCTGTGCTCTCTTGAGAAGCTGCACAGGCCACGGGAGCCCTGATTTTCAGTTTGGCTTTGTGGTTGAATGGCACCAGTATCATTTCAAAGCAGAATTAATGCAAAACCTTTGTTTATATTACAGAAAAGAGCATTAAGAATTATTTATAAAGTGGATTCAAGAGAACACAACAACAGTGTTATTAAGTCCGGACTATTGAAACTTAAAGATTTAGTTGAGTTACAGACATTAGTCATGTACAGGGCAAAAAGCAGAGTATTACTATTAGTATTAGAGTTTGTGTTTAGTCCAGAGGACGAGGACCATAGAAGGACATTTCATTTTAAGCATTAGTATGCACAGACTACTTTAAAGCAGATGTGTGTTTCAGTGCTGTGGAATTCTCTACAGAATGATTTAAAGGGTTGTATAAATTTATTTCAGATATGCATATGGAAAGAATAATTTTGACTATATGAAGTGGCAGCTAACCTGTTTTCTTAGTTTTTAGTCTTTGGTTTTAATAAATGTCTTTGGCTTGATTCTTCCTTTTCTTATTTTACTGTAAGTATTCGTTATTAAGTAACTAACGGACAGACAATCTATTTCTATTGTTTATTTATGTTTTGAGTAAAGGGCTGGTAAAATAAGGTTTTCTGTTATCCCTGCATTTGTGAATCACTCTTTTCTTGTGCACTACCATGAGAGGAACAAATAAAAATGAAAAGTACATCCTGTGCATTGAGTTTTGCGTCTGTACTTTTCCATCTTGCAACGTAAAAAGTCTCAAGCATGGCAAAAAAAATACCAGAGCGGAGTCAGAAAATGCGTTTTGTTTACATTCCAATGCATTCCTAAGCCTCCTAATTAGACGTTTTGCTTTACATAATATTCACAATATTACACTTCATATTAAACTATGTGCTTGCGCAGCTGGTGTGAAAGAGGGATTATTCCATGTTGAGAGGAGAATCATGCAGACTGATCTTTCTTATTGTGCACCTGCATAATGTGCACACAGAGCTGTTTGTGGCCTATCTCTATTCAGATAAGACGCCTAAGAACTTATCTTTTCTTCATTTCTGCCTCTGTGATTTCCTGCACAAGCTTTTTTTTTAACGTCATGCCTCAGTAGTAATCCATGGACATTTTTTAAAGCACCAGCAATGATGGCGACACTCAGTTGTTTACTTTGTTCACACTTAGAGCATGGCGCTCTGGAAGACACGTCTCTTAAATCTATTAGAATCGGTATGAGTGTAAACATGTTTCTTCCTACGCACACTATCTCTACGATATTGAAAGGCTTATTTCACATTCTAATCTGCTTCTCACTCTTACCCTCTCTCTATCTGGATCTCGAAGGTCTGATGTTTCCTGCCTGTGTGCCTTTGCGGTGGATCGGCTTGCCGCCTGTGCTGACTGCCATGAGTTCTGAGAAGGTACCGTAGGTACTTTACGCCTTGTTAAGTGACGTCTATGTCACCCAGCTGTCTACATTTTACTCAAGAAGGGTTGGAAAGATATTCCACTTTGTTAGATAAACAACAAGTTTTAAGCCAAACGCTAACGGCCTTCGAGTCGAATTTGAGTTTTGATGTGACTGTGAAGTGAGCAGTGTTTCAACATGGCCTGAGGGTGCTTTAAGGTGTGGTTCACCTAGACAAACATACCCAGAGTAAATCAAGAATAGCTCCACAACTACCAGGTCTATATGCATGACCTTGGTCTCTCAGATAATGCATCCCCAGTGTAAGTAACATTGAGTAGTAAATTATGATGAACCACAGGAAAGATTTATATTTTTATCCTCACTTTAAATGTTTTCTAGATTAGACAGTGGATTACACCATTATAGCAATGATGCAATGCACAGAGATGCCACTGAATTCATTCAGCAACTCCTTGACCATAACTGTGCCAAAGCAGATATAAATACCGCAAAGCACAAAAATTCTACAAAGGTTTTAGTAAGGATAGGACCAGGAGGACTCTCCATTTGGCCACGTGGATACCCAAAGTGTGCCAAATGGGTTTTCTACCTCTTGAAAGGGAATCTGGATATAAAATACTACTGATATCCAGCCTTTGGCCATGACATTTACCCTGTGCATCATCACATTCTACCATTGTGCACAGTATAAAATCAATAAAAAACAACTAAATTGTATAATTTGGACTCCAAATGGAGTAGTTTTATTATAATAATGAAATATGATCAAGTAAAACTTAGATAATAACAAATAAGATCAATAACAAAGTAAATAAGATTAAAAAAAAAATCAAAAGTCAAGTAAGTACATTCAATATAAAGACGGTCAAAGATAAGTAAAGTAAGTAAATAAAAGTAAAACAAATTACATTTTGTAACTAAAATATTGAAATCATTGCCAAACAAACATAGTTTAGATAAAACACACTTGGAGTGTTGTTTTAGGAGCGTTAAGGCCTCGACTTTTAGAAACAATTCAGAAAAAAGACCACCACCGTATTTTATGAAGTTTTTAAAAGCAGTGTTTTAACACACAGCTCAGCCGAACCCAGTACCGGGTTCGTCGGGTAAAAGAGGTTAATTCTATTATTTACAGCATTCGTGGATTAAAGCACCATTAATCAATATTTTCATGTAATGAGTCAGATGTGTTTTGTGAAATGAATCACTTATAATGATGAACTCGCAAAAATCCCCCATTCTCTGCTACTTTCTGGAGGGTTTTTTGCATCATAAAGTTCATGCACATTTCCTCTATAGTTGCCTCTTATCAAGCCTGTTTCCACAGCGATGCCGTTGTGCGTTGACCTTTAATTTGAAGTCACACAATAACAATGGTGGCTTTGGAGATAGCATAGATAACAGAAAGCAGTGAAAATATCCTAAAAACAGAGTACACTTAAACTGATATGGATTTTTTTTAGGTGTCTAAAATCTGTTTTGCTGATGTCGCTGTCCACAGCAGTACATTGCTTTGCTCCCGTGCTGTTACTCCTGTCTGTTTCTACAAACTGGGGGCGTGTTGAACATCATCTACTGTAGGTAATACATTTACTATGGATAAGTACCTCATACAAACCCACTTCAAAACATCCAAACTATCCCTTTAAACCAGATATGTTTATGATAGTTAGTGAAGACCAAACCAGAAGGTGATAATAAAGGTCTTTCTTAAACCGGTAGTAGTCAGGGAGAGGGTGTAGGGCAGGGGTGACAAACTCAATTTCATCCCGGCGCCACATCAGCATTATGGTTGCCCTCAAAGGGCTGGTTATAACTGTAAGACTATATAAATATATCTACTCTTTATCATATTACATAATTGCCTCTGCATTCGATTATTATTGGTTTTAGTAATAACTTAATTAATAACTAATTAATAGCTCTGAATGCAGAAGTCTAGGAAAAATTATTGCAAGCAGCCATTCAAGTGTACAACTATTGTACAATTTATTAAAAAATTAGTTTAGTAACAAAATCACATGCTTGTGCATCAATATAATATATATGCATGCCCGTAGACACAAAAATACTGAATGTGGGCACACACACGCTCACATTTCTATGTTATTATAACATAGATCCCATGGATTTATGAGATTAAGAAACCCTCATTATTACTCATCCATCAAAGATCAAAAGATTCAGGTGAATAATAAAGTTCTTTTTTTTTTTTACCATCACACAGATATTATCAAGCACACTGACTTAGTTTATCTTTTTGGTCACAGTTGAGAGGGGCAGAACTATGTGATGTGGTACAACAATGTGACGGAGTAGGCGTCACTGACGGTGGGAAGCGCACACGCATACCCCCAGGCCACACACACCAACATTTCTCCACTGCCGCTGGTTGCAGGCAAAACACACACACACATACACACACACACACGCCAAACATTTCTCCGCTCCCTTCCTGATTCACTAAGGAGTTAAAACACCTCCCGACATATCCCTCTCCCCTAAACTGTTTATCAGTAGTGCGACCACTTGATTGTTTTGCTGTTTCCTGTTTGCATATATTCACACAAGCATTATTTTTTTGGACATTTTTGGCGACCACATCACTCTGCTAGAGACGACTGATATCGAGACGCTTCAGTGCACATGTAACAAAATCGAGGTGCATTGTGGGACATGTAGTTTATGGACACTGTACTACTGTAAAGCAGCATAGAATTGTATGATAAGCAAATGATATTCTTTGCAAGCCCTTGTGGGCCACATAAAATGAGGTGCAGGGTGGTTTGAGAAAGGCCCGGTATGTCAGGGCGGTTCTTCTGCCCCCAAGTGGCTTAAAAATCAATCAAACCAAAAATGTAATGAAAATCAAATAATGAAACTTTAACCAGATGGTCATCTGAGACTTCTTTAATCGAACGTGTGTTTTCTTTGTTGTGTTTGTGACTTCAGAAGAAAACAAACTTCGATGGGTTTTTCTGCCTCACCACCAGGCCTGGGAATATTCAGGGAAAACACTTAATAAAAACATGGATGATGGAAAACAAACGTGGAGGAGAGAACATGCTTTTTTTTGTGTATTTGTCATCCGGTCTAGCTTTGAAAATGCATCATACTGCAGTATAAGGTCATACTGTATCCATTTATATGTAGAATACCTTTTAGGTGATTCAGAGAGCTCCTCACACTAACGTGATGGGATTCATGTTGAAAAACCTGCCACTTATAATCCGTTCTCATAGTTCGATCACGCTGATCAGAAACATCTTATGTCTTCTTTTTCCTCTCACATGCTTCCTCTCATTCTCATCGCTGTCCTGTCTTTCTATGTTTGCCCCACAGCTCCCAGTTTCCCCAGTGTCATCTCCTCCATCAGATAACAGGAGGCCAGAGGATCGTCGTGTCTCCACATGTCCCAGCCAGGGTAAGAACCAGCCACTGCCTCCTGAAACCATACCAACACCATGTCTCTCTTTACACAGACAAAACAACCAATCTTATCTGACCCACATTTTCTATCAACATGTAGAGTCCTGTCATGTAGGATTTGAAAAGTAGAGATTTTGGCGACTTGAAAAAGACTCAAACTGAGACAAAGGAGCTGGATGCAAATAGACTGCACAATAGATTTAACGAACAAAAATAGTTAACCTTTAAACGTGCGACAGTCATATACAATCCTACACGTTGGTGCTTTAACAGTCAGCTTCATAATGAATGGAAATTCTGATATGCATCATGACCAGTAGTGGTATTATTTTGAGTCACTTCAAAAGGTTTTTGTATATTTGTGACTGTGAATAAACAGATTTGTAAACCGTGCCCTCAGATTCATAATCTGTGCAGTAAGAAAGTAGCTGGCTGGAAACAATCACTGCTCGTTAATTTTGGTAGTTCATACACATTCATTCTGAAATGTTTATCAAATGCTACCGTTCAGAATACTAGGGCTGTCTGGCTGGCTGATTAAAGTATTTAATCGTGATTAATCGCATGATTTTCCATAGTTAATGACACACTGACAGCTGTTGTTGCCTGTTGGGCTGCAGTTTGCCATGTTATGATTTGAGCATATTTCTTTATGCTAAATGCAGTACCTGTGAGGGCTTCTGGACAATATTTGTCATTGTTTTGTGTTGTTAATTGATTTACAAGAATAAAAATATACATGTATTTGAATGCAAGGATATTAGCCCTCTCCCATGTTGATAAGAGTATTAAATATCTCTCTTTAAGGTACATTTTGAACAGATAGAAAAATGTGCGATTAATATGCGATTATTTTAATATAATTTTGTATAGTGCACGAGATGAGTGGAATGACAAAGCGGAAAATGATTCAGCCCAAGCTGTTGGTCTTTAATGGAAAATTATATTATTGCTGCCAGTTGTGCCCATGTGGCAACGCAGTGCTGAGTGAGCACATTTTGATGTCATCACATCAAAAGCTGCGTTCCTCCCATTTATGCAATACACAGTTCACACAAAGTAGAGAATTATTTTGTGGAAACAGTCACTCTGCCTAAGTAACAGGGAGCAGTGGTGGAAGAAATACACTGTAAGGTCCTGCATTCAAAATCTTACTTAAGTAAAAGTACACTATATATTATATTACTGGATTATAATTATTGATGCATTAACATGTTTGTTTTTTTTGCTTTGTCATTTCACTCATCTCATGCATGCTGAAAACCTGGCAGTAACAACCGAAACTTGGAAGAGCGCTGTATAGCGTCGATTTACACAAATTACTAGGGCTGTCAATCAATTAAAATATTTAATCACAATTAATTGCATGATTGTCCATAGTTAATCACGATTAATCCCAAATTAATCGCACAATTTTTATCTGTTCAAAATGTACCTTAAAGGGAGATCTGTCAAGTCTTCAATACTCTTAACAACACAAAACAATGACAAAAATTGTCCAGAAACCCTCACAGGTACTGCATTTAGCCTAAAAAATATGCTCAAATCATAACATGGCAAACTCAACGGCTGTCCGTGTGCTGACTTGACTATGACTTGCCCCAAACTGCATGTTATTATCATAAAGTGGGCATGTCTGTAAAGGGGAGACTCGTGGGTACCCATAGAACCCA
>CAKALG010041937.1:0-10592 GCA_916700815.1 Helicolenus hilgendorfi
ACTAGGGATGCACCGATACCGGATGGGATATCGGGCCGATACTGACTCAAATAGCTGGATCAGGTATCAGTGACAATGGGGCTGATCTATTCAATTCTATGTTTATATACAATACACATTATATACTGGAATTTTAATTCTTGTTTAAGTTTTGACCGATTTGTTTCTGCATTAAAAAGGTTTACACTTGAATTATAATTGCTGTAAATTTGGAAGATTTTTTTAATCAAGTTGCTGGAGTACGATTTATTATTTTAATGATAAATAACAATTAAATCAATTTACTGTATATTGATGTTATTATTTTTACAAAGTATATGTAATTTTATGTTTTACAAAATTAGGAAAGGAATATTGAAGTCAAGCCCGATGTTGCCTTACACATAAAATAATTACCCCAGTCACTTCCGCAGAGTTAGGCATACAGTTTATGGTATCGGATCGGTACTCGGTATCGGCCAGTACCCCAGAGCCCAGGTATCGCTATCGGTATCAGGACTGAAAAAGTTGGATTGGTGCACCCCTCGGAGAAACAAAAGTACAATATGTCTGCATCACAAATAGGATCATTTAGTCTATGAAATGTCAAAAAATACTTCCCAGAGCCCGAGGTGATGTCTTGTTTTTGTCCCAAACTCCAATATATTAGGCTTAAAATTATATATGACAAAGAAAAGCAGCAAATTGTCTTATTTGAGAAGCTTGAATCAGAAAATGTTTGCAGGTTTTTACACTATTTCTGCTTGAAAAAAGACAAATAAATAGTTGCCTATTATTTTGTTTCGGCTCTAATCCTAACATCGGTAAACAGCTGAAATAGTGTGAAATTTTATTCTATGCTATTTTGAGAGAGACTTAGTTTAGATGTCAGTTGTGCTAGAATAAAATGCTTGAAATGAAATATAACGTAGTGCAGAGGAGGTCGGGATCCAGACGGCTTTTAAGAGGCTTAGAAGAAGAACATCACTTCGGAGCACCTTCAACTCGCCCACTGAGACACCGCTAGATAAAGAATCACTTCTAGAGATTGAATTTGGCTCCCTGTCCTTTGTGTGTCTCATTTCAGGATTTTAACAGCCAAATAGGGTTTTAGTGGCAGAGGAAGGGCTTGACATGATGGTTGATAAAGTGCCAATCTGGCTGGTGGGGAGCCAAACTCTAGAGGCTTTTTGAATGATGGCTGATGTTTAACTCCCACTGAGCTTATAATGATAGGTGTAAATGTGTGGAAAAAAAAGGGTGTAACAGGGCACTGTAAACAACATCTCTTCTTAATCAATTAAAACTGCAGTGTGTAGAAATGGAGCAAATATGATTTTAAAAAGTTATTTTTATAAAACGGTCACTATAGCCTGACAGTAGTGTATGAGAGGAAACAAGATTTCACAGACCGCAGGAAAACAACCAATCGGAGCCGAGCTGGAGTGCCGTCTCTGACCAGCTGTCAATCACTCGCAAACTCCGATCAAACGCCAAACTAGGCAGCTCTGATCAAATATGAATCAATATTCTGTTACTGTAATGCCTATTTCTCGCCTCCAATGTTTTCAGAATCATTTTTTAGTGTACCGTTTAGCTGTAAAATGAGAAAGTTTGTGACTCTGTAGCCATGTTGAGGAAATACCAAGCACCGCCCACCAGCCGGAGCACAGCCAATAGGAACGCTCTCTCTGAAATGACCTGTGATTGGCCAAAGTCTCCCATCAGGCGGTTAGATTTGTTAAAGCATGAGAACAGAGCCATGAGGAGGTGCAGAAGTCTAGTTTTCTCTCAGAACACTTGAATTACAATATGCTGAAAGGTTATTATGGATTTTTTCCCCCAATGAGGCCAAAAGCAATCTGCCTACTGCAGGTTTAATTAAAAAAAAAGAAAAAATTCTCTGATTCCAGCTTCTTAAATGTGAATATTTTCTGGTTTCTTTACTCTTCTATGAAAGTAAACTGAATATTTTTGAGTTGTGGACAAAACAAGACATTTGAGGACGTAATCTTGGGCTTTGAGATTCACATTTTCTGACATTTTATAGACCAAACAACTAATCGTGAAAATAATCAACAGATTGGATCGACTGTGAAAATAATCGTTAGTTGCAGCCATAGTTGACACTTATTATTTTAGTCAAACTGTGTTCAATTGGTGGATTTTCTAAGCAAAAAAATGTTGCGAGTTGAAAGGTTATTATGACATTTTTGCACAATGATGCCAACAATATCACGCCTACTGCAGGTTTAAAAGTATTGAAAACACCATGTTTTGACTCAAAACATGGCAAAAAAAATTATAAAAGGAAGCTCCTAGACCTAAGACTGCTGGTTAACCTTTGACTAGATGTAAGTACACTTGTACACATTTATTCTTGAGTCTTTGTTTACTAAACCCTCTGAGCATAAACCATTGAATCTCTCTGGCTCTCCTGCACACCAAAGAAGAAGTCATAAAGAAGAAGTCATAAAACATGAAACCCTGTCCTGCCCTGCAGCAAAGCATGACCAGGTCACAGAACAATAACTGGTTCCCTCCTTTAATTCATCAGAAGGACATTTTTTAGTCATTTAATTAGCTTATGTAGTAGTCTATAATCATGCAAGACCACATGCAATAACCTCTTCCACCACTGTTGGTGTTTGCAATCAATCACAGGTGAAGCACTCCCCTCATTAGCATGCAGCACGTTCAGGTCCACATGGTTTTACTCAGGCATGTGTTTGGAAATTAATTAAAACCTAAAAACAGAATGAGGTTTTTGCATTTGCTTAACCTAAATTGGTGCAAATTGAGACTACCTGACAGTGTACCCAGGAGATATTAATTTCTCTTTGTCAAACACACACAGGAACAGTGTGAAAGCTGCACAGAGTTCAGTCGCTGCACATTAGAAAGCCTCCTTACCTTGTTGAGGCTCCAGGCTGCGTGTTTGTGACACAGAGTGTGTGTTTTCTTCTCTTTCTTTTTTGTATTTCTCTCAGTATTTCACTCCGTCTTCAGCTGATTGGTTTTATTTCCCTGCTCCATGTAGTCTCTCGCTCAATGAGCCGCCCCTTCCCCCTCCTCTGTCTGTCTGTCTGTCTGTCAGTCAGCTCTCTCTCTCACCCGCACTCCCTCTGTCTGTGCTGCCTTCAGGTGCTACTCGGAATCTCCAACATCCAACATTCACAGATTGAAAATAATAGATTGCTGTTTTGCTGGATGGAACATGAGGAGGAGAAAAATGTGCATTAGGAAAGAAAGAAAGAAATTAGCACCATTAAAGTAAAAAAATCAAATAAGAGTTGACAAAAGAGCTGCAAACGATTAATCGATTAGTTGTCAATTATTTATTATTAATTAATCGCCAACTATTTTGATAATTCATTAAAGCAGCAGTTGGTAGAAATGGAGTATTTAAAAAAGTTATTTTTTATAAAAAAGATATCCTGACAGTAGTGCATGAGACAGGTAATCTGTAAAAAAAAAAAATCATGTGTAAATAATGGCCTCTGCAAGATTTCACAGACTGGAGGAAAACAACCAATCAGAGCCGAGCTGGAGCCTTGCCCTCTCTGAGCAGCTGTCAATCACTCGTGAAATTTGATCAAACGGTCAAACTAGGCAGCGCTGATCAAATATTAATCCATGTTATGTTACTGTAATGACTATTTCTCGCCTCAAATGATTTAAGAATCATCTTGTAGTGTACTGTTTAGCTTTAAAATGAGAAAGTTTGTGACCCGGCAGCCGTGTTGAGATCAGTTGAAGAAATACCAAGCACCGCCCACCAGCCGGAGAACAGCCAATAGGAACGCTCTCTCTCTGAAATGACCTGCGATTGGCCAAAGCCTGAGAACAGAGCCACGAGGAGGTGTAGAAGTCTAGTTATTTCTCAGAACACTTGAATTACAATATGCTGAAAGGTTATTATGGAATTTTTGCGCAATTATTCCAAAAACAATCTGCCTACTGCAGCTTTAATGGGTTTTAGTAATAAAAAAAAGAAGTAAAAATACTCAGATTCCAGCTTCTTAAATGTGAATCTTTTCTGGTTTCTTTACTCCTCTATGACAGTAAACTGAATATCTTTGAGTTGCGGACAAAACAAGACATTTGAGGACGTCATCTTGGGCTTTGGGAAACACTGATTCACATTTTCTGACATTTTATAGACCAAACAACTAATCGACTAATCGAGAAAATAATCAACAGATTGATCGACTATGAAAATAATCGTTAGTTGCAGCCATAGTTGACACTTTTATTATTTTAGTTATACTGTGTTCAATGGGTGGATTTTCTAAGCAAATAATGTTGTGTGAGCTGGGAGTAAGGAGGCCCAACAGCAAACTTATGCTCTCTGACAGGAAAATCCAGCCTTGACTGTTCATATAAAGTGGTTTTAAGATGTGTAGTAACTGAGTAACTGAGAACTGAACAAAAAGTGGAAACAGAAATCTAAAATATTTCTTAATTTTCACACGAAATGCAAAACATGTATGGAAACCTATTTCTGCCGGAAAAATAAAAAATAAATGTTGGTATTTATTCTCTATCACAGTAAGTCAAAAAGTGTCATAATTTAGATTTTATGGAGTCAGAATCTTAACTTATGTCATAAAATCACATCTCATAATATAGTATAATATAGAGTATATATATATTTTTGTGCTATAAATGTTCCATCATTTTTTTTTTCTTGGCAGAAATGGGCTTCCATACAACTTTAACCTGACGTAAAACCAATCACTAATCTAATTCTTTTGAGCTGTTGAATTGGCTCCACATATATAGGCTACATATTTAGATATGTATCTGAAACATATGATAAAGAAAATGTTCCTCCTTCCTTTTATTACATATTCTGTAATAAATCTGAAACTATATTTGCCCTAACCCTTTTATTCCCACCGATACACAAAAGTAATAACATAAACAACTTCCTGACCATTCAGGAATCTCATTGTTGGATTGTTCATGAGTGTTTGTACCTTTCCTGACAGCTCATGAAGGCAGCACAGTGTGCACACATGCTGCAAGCTGCATGCCTCTTTGGTCCGCCCCCCTCAAATCCATCTATTGCTATTCATCCCCTCCCTCCATGTCTGTGTCTCTCAGTGAGCGGTACAGTACATGTATTGGCTGACGGTCAGAGATGTCTTGTTATTGAAACATGCACTATGAATCATCACGGACAACAACATAGAAACACACCAGTCACGGCTCCCTTTATATTCCTCCCTATTGTGTTTGCACTTTTCTTCAGTCCCTCTATCTCTCTTTTTCACTTTCCTTTTGTCCCTTTGCTCATCTGGTTGGCCTAGTTGTTGCGAGCGCAAAGAGACCTTGATGTGTTCAGACATCAGTGACAGTGGGAGAGGAGCAGAGTCACTGCTGTTGCTCTGTGATCACGGCCTCAAATTGTGGCTTTCTGTGTTATTAAATGGATAATGAGAAATCATTTCATCTTAGCTCAGTGGGTCAGATACAGTAGCTGGGGATCAGAGTCACTGGTGCTATCTGTGATGAGCACCAGTGGGAGCCTCGGCCTTGTCGTAATGACAGATCTTCCTGTGATATGTTCACTGTCGCACAAAGAAAGTAAGATGAAGAGATTATAACAACGTTCAGTATCAGGGGCTTCATCTAACAGGCTTAATAAAAAATAAAAAAAACACAGATACACAGTGATGATATTATCAGGTTTAATATTTAACTTTCTCTCAATCAAAACGTACATAAAGATATAAAACAACCTAATCATAAACACATCATTTACACATTTATATTCACTCCATTCACTTATTGTATGAGTCTCATATCAATTACATTAAATCATGTCTGTAAAATATTTTTACACAAACATTAAGCATGTGTATATATACCCAAATCTATATTATCCACACAAAATATATCTTTCTTTTACAAACTGTCTTGGTTGATTTGTTCTAGGTCTGTTTGAAATGCTCTGCTTGTTGAGTTGTGCAGTTACTGTTGCTATGAGAATAAATGAGGTTTCAGTCCTGAAACGTGGACCCGTCTAATCTCTGGATGTAGAGGTCACATCAAATGTCAGAATCTGCTGGGTTCTCCTGTTGGAAGATCACAATTACTAAAAATGCCAGATGATTTATGTCATTTACATGAATATAATATACAATATTTAACATAAAATGAAATCATCTTGCATTTTCAACAATTTTGTGAATAGCCAGGTTTTGTCTGAGACTCACTAAAATCTTGGGATGTCCCAAATACCATTTTTTGGGCTCAGGAGCTTCGGTTGTAATCAACAGCGAATTTTCGAAGCCGTGAACGGACGATGTTTTGAAACACTTAATGCTGCCTGTTTTCTCCCCGACACATTCAACCTGAGCTTATTGTCATTCTGGACTCACCATGTATGTGGGGTTTTTGAAAGACTCAAGACTGTCGTCCCCAATGGGCTCAAACAGCTGGAAAAAAAGGGGAAACAAAATGCTTCAATAACTGAGAATATACACAAGCGCACATGTACACACATGCAAATGCAAACAATTCACTGCCTTCGCATCTGCTCTTGACAAATCTGTCCAGTCAGATATTTCATTTCAGATATTGAGCAGTAAACATTGTGCAACATGTTGTCTCCATGGCTACCTGTGGGCTCGAAGCAGCTGGCTGTGTAGAAGTGACGTCAACATCTTCTCTCTCTGAGTGTGCTGGGCCCTCAAAAAGCTCCTAAAATGGCCACAAGGTAGACAAATTAAAAATGTTTTAAAGGAATATTAAACTAGAACAAAACAAAACTCTCTGGGGTTTTACTCTTAGAAGATGATTAATGAAAAAAAAACAGTAAGATTTATTGTGTAATAATAGATATTTCTTTCTCTGCATTTTCTTCAGTGTGGTGTGATATTTTAGAATGAAGCCTTTGCGTTATTAGATATGTAAATCCTTTGGTGGGACATTAAATAGGTGATTAATGTGAAACAAACCTTGTTGACAGGGGCGGGTATGTTAGCACTTCTTGTGGGCTCGTCCACAACTTTAACTTCTTCCATATACAAAGGGTTATTAATGCTCTCCTGAGGAAGGAAACACAGGATCATACCACTGAGTTCATCAAAATATAAAGCTTTGAAATCAAAAGTGATGCGCTGCATTGGAGCACACGTTTCATTATGTTTAACATTTCTCAGTACAAAACTGAGGAATTATAGGTACCCAACTTCAAAAACAGCAGATACAAGAATTACAGTAAGTTTATATCAAAAATATCAAAATGAATTTTGACATTGCTACAGGGGAAAAAATCCATAAGGGAAAAGTGTGTTCTGACAATATTGCCCTTTGGCTATAATCTAAAGCATGTCATATAATGTATATGCAGCAACCAAGCAAGAATCAATGAAGTCCACAGGCGAGCAGTGATTTCTGTGTATCGACCTTGTTTGTTCCATCAGGAGTGGAGGTGGCTGCCGCTGTGCTCGTCGTGGCAGCAGGTTTTTCTCCGTTCTCATACGCTGGGTTCTCAAAACTCTTCCCGTCTGTTTCCACCATGGACACAGACATACTGGGAACCTGATAACAGACGATAAGTAAACAGAACAAGTCGATGACTATAACGGCTCTTTGTTTCTGAAGACTTGATGATTGGCAGTCAGTGGCATGTTTGATATGAAACATGTGCTTCTGTCATGAACAGGGATGCCCCCCCGAAACCAAAACCAGGGTCTGAACTGGAACCAGTTCTAAATTATATAGTGGCTGATTTCTAGGGGTGGGAAGAAATCAATACAGCATAGTATCGCGATATTTTGTGTGGCAATATTGTATGATGCACGGACGTCAGGTATCAAACTTTTATTATATAAACTATTAAGCGGGCTCAGTCTTAAAGTTAGAGTGAAAATACTGGTATCATGAAACTAGAACCAACCATGTCATGTTAGCTTGACACAAACCACGCTAAATAACAGTCTACGGTTACACAAAATTTTGGCGAGGAAAAACTGGCATGGCCATTTTCAAAGGGGGTCCCTGGACCTCTGACCTCAAGAATGAAAACTCTGAGATGAACAGAGTGAAAACTGTATCTTATTAGATAAAACAGATGTTGACAATCTGCATAATTTGCAGTTGAAAAAAGGTAATAATTCGCAATTTACCTTATTGCAATACTCAGAATATCGCAAAATGTTTAAAATCCCAATAATATCGTATGGTGGGATCTCTGGTGATTCCCACCCCTGCTGATTTCTATGTTCTTCATTCTGTTTAAATTCCACTCAATGTTTAAATGGCAGAAATTGTATTTATTTCATTTAGATTTCAGATTTGTTTCCAGGTATTACTGAGTTTATATAGTGACTTTGCTGATGAACATGTTGCTGCTTTAAAATCACAATTTTGTTATATTTAAAATATAAATAAATCCTAATCCTGTTCAGAATGTATTTCCTTTTTAATAAAATGTTTTTAGCAATAAAAAAAAGAGTTTCAATAAAGACCAATAAGGAGTATCAATAATAGTATGGATAAAATCCTAATGATACTTGTCATGAGTGGCTGTTTTGCTACTTACCACTGCATAATTCGTTTCACTCTCTTCTGTTTTTGATGCATTTGGAGACGAACCATTTCTGAAATTCATCAAGACACACAAATAATTCAGCTGTAACGTGATGCTGTATATAACTTACTAACATACCCTGACTGTAAAATAGAAAAACTATAAGTGAGTCTAATACTCTACTGAAAGCATACATTTCAATCTCATTTCTTTTAAATCTTGTCTTGTTTTGTAGTAGAAGTCATTTATGAAAATAAACATTACAGATATACGTTTTCTGACAGAATCTCACCTGAAGCTTGGCAGGGTGGGCATGGACGGCATTGAGGGCATGGATGGCATATTGGGCATACTGGGCATACTGGGCAAGTTGCTCCGTACCCTCTCCAGCATGTTGGACTTCTTCTTGGCAGCATAGACCAGAGCAGCCAGCAGAACCACAATCACTACTGTCACCCCAATCGCTATTCCAACTGAGATGGAGGGACAGAGGAGGAGAGGGCAAAGGGCAGCTTATTAATAATGAGGTCAAGTTTAATGTTTGAATGTTATATTTTTGGCAATAAAATCAAATATACTTGAGGATGCGACCACGTTAAACACGTTTGTCTGGCAGTAATCTCCCGACCAGTCTGGAGGACATCTGTGAGACAAAATACAAACATTGCAGTTGTAACATTTCAAAACGCTGCGCTCATGTACAGTACTTGTTGACTGAGAAATGTATTTGAATGCGCATCAATTTTTTATTAGTTTGTCTTATTTGTATTATGTTGTGTATGAATATATTTTTGTATGTGTATTTTCAATTTTTGGTTGTAAAGACTAAAACATTTCGTACTTGCAAAGAGCCTTGTTGTCGTTAAAGTAGCAGGTGCCTCCATTTTGACACTGACACGGTGGAGGCATGGTGGGCGGAGGATCAAACCCTGAAATATATTTATATCAACAACAATCACAACATTGAAAGGAACTTTTACTACAGAACAAATCATATAGCGTGGGACGTCAATAGTGATGTAATAGAATTTTAGGTGTACTAGAGATTCATGTTTTTATAAAACTTCCACTTTGTCCACTCTAATTAAAACACTATCCACAGTTTCCCAGCCAAGAGGAAGGAATATCCTCCTCCTCTCAAGCCAAACATATTGTTATATTATTGGTATTTTGCTTCATATTACGTCCTACTTGAAAAATTATACAAGCTTTATCAATATTGAGCCTTTGCTAAGTCCCACTCCTCGAATGCAGACTGGCAAATCATAGCGTAGCATCGGCCAGCTCTGACCAGGGTCCGACAACTATCCGGCTCTGCTCCATAGATTCTCATGCAGTCGTTTCAGATTTTCTTCATTATCAGGCTGAGCTATTCATGGTTAAACGCTGTGTAATAGTGATAGTCATTACTCATTAAGATTTTTTGGGCTTCGAAACTTCGGTGAGAAATATTAAAAAGTATTCGAAGCTTCGCGGTACAGCAGGCTGACATGTTCTTCTGTCCGTCTGTCTCCATCTCCCCCATTTCAGTGCCACTGCCGCACTAATGTACACACAGGCACCTCTACACACAACAAACAATTTTCATCTGAGAATAATTAATAATAATTAATAATGTTGTGGGATTATTCCTTATTTCATGGGCTATTTTGGGATTTATCCATTATTATTACATACTTACCGACCTGGCTTTACAGTAAGAGTGTTATTCCTTAATTTCAATGGTGATGTGGTTGTTCTTGTACACTATTATCTGTAGGCTTTTAGCTTCTATCTTTATCTTTTTAACCTGTTTTCGCTGCTGAATCAGTTTGACATCCTGATATATTCAAACGCATATTGTAGATCCTTCTGACAGTGTGAGCTTTTTGGTAGCTCTGGCAGCCTGACGGAGTAGCAGCGGGGGGCGGGGGTTAGCAAATGGTCATTTGAGGTCTGAGATTAATGTCTGCAGCTTCAGTACTTGATGCCCCATGTTTTTATGTCACAAACTGAGGAAAATAAATTGGACTTTTTCTTACCGGCATCACATTCAGTGTTACTGCCGGGGATGAAGCTGGTGCCCTGG
>CAKALG010041942.1:5747-18853 GCA_916700815.1 Helicolenus hilgendorfi
CAAGTCAATCCACCAAGAGATTAGTTGTGTTTGCAATATTTGTTTGTATAGTCAATTCTTCTTTCCACACATTCACTGGTCCGTCACCTCCTCCTTCCCTCCCTCCGTCCCTCCCTCCTCCGCTATGCATTCCCTCACTCTTTACATCCACAGTAAAAGGCCCTCAATGAAAGACTGTACTGCTAAAAGGTTTGCACCTCTCTTGACTAGCATTTATTCCAACAGTGAATAAATGCTTGATGGTTAAAAGGTGAAAATGTGGCCTATCAATGCTCATAGGGCCTCACTGCATTACTGTCTGATTTGTGCAAAAACACTGTGTTTGTCTTAATCATTGCTCATCATTGAAAGCTTGTCTGGCTCAGTCCAGTGGGGAATGTTATTTTGGCATCCAGAGGAGGTACAGTAAAAGTTTATTTTCTGCATAGACATTTCAGGTGACTGGCAGTCTTGGAGCATTTCCAATGCTCGGAGGGCGTGAAACTCTACAGGTTGAGTCCTCAGCACAAAAGATGAGCAAGACTCCCGAGGTTGGTGAGAAACATCCTATCAGAGTATAAAAATTATGTTACGTGTGCAGAAGATTACACTCTTTAGAAAAGTGATGATACAATCTGCAGCTTAAAAGAGTTTGGGGTTGGTTTTAGGGCTGGGACGATACACCTGTCTCCCGATTCGATACTATTACGATACTTGGGTGCTGATTTTATATGTATTGCAATTCGATATTGTGAATTATTGCGATTTTTGCAATTTTGCAATTTAACTTTTTTAACACTAAACCATGGGGAAAAAGTTGAATCATACACTTCTAGGGACTTTTACTTTGGAAAATATCTAAATTAATACAGTAAAAAGTTGGATTTTCAGCATGTATGTAGTCACAGATGTCCTGAAGTCAAATATATCAGTCATTGTCAGGAACACTTTTTCAAGCAACCCAAAAATCAAACAATAAAGACATTTCCCTCACAGATTAGTGGTATTTTCTATTTAATTTATAAGGAACATGTAATGTTTTATACTTCTGGTGAATATAATCAAATCAATCTTATTTCCATAAATGTATTTTGTATATTTGTTAACACCTTATTTTGAAAACCGGATGAAGTCACACGTGTCTACTTCCTCTAACTTCTCCAAGTCCGTCTCTAGCTTTCCCGTCAGCTCCGTTCTCTTTATACATCCATGGTCAGCCCCATCGGGGCCGTTTGAATGCATTTAACATAAATGTCAGTATATGGGTGCTCTACAGTCGTAACGTCGGCCCGTTTGACCACAGAGATGAGAGTGACGGCTGGCTTGACCGCACGTTACCAATACCAATATGATAACGTTTCCTGTCCATGACAGAGTTAGCATGCAGCTTTAGCCGTGATGTCTAGCTCTGCTTTTCCTGTCAATGTGTGAAACCCAAAGTGTTTCCATACTTTACTGGATGTGTCTTGTTTCGGTTCGCTGCAGCTGCTGTTTGTTTTGGTTGAAGGATAACAACAATAAATGCGGTAACTTCCTTCTACCTCAATCAATCAATCAATCAATCAATCAATCAATCAATCAATACTTTATTGCCATGTCAACCCACAGTTGATTGAAGACCTCCGCATAGACTCAAATTAATCAAATGTATTGATTCTGGCATTAAAAAAATGTATTTCAAAATCTAAAGTGTGTGTGTACATGGGAAGTGAGTGGTGAAGCAAGAGAGAGAGAGAGGCGGCAAATGTTTGTGAGCTAACAAGTGAGCTAGTGCATGTATGTAGATATAAACAGCTCATTTTAAGATACCACACACAACGATTCTTATTTTCAGGTGATTATACACCTAAGAAAACGTACTTATTAATAGTATAGTCCATTTCTGCCAACAGATGAATGTTACGCACTGGTCCTTTAAAATAGTGATATATTTTTCTCATCTGAAAAATATGACTTAGACTTGAGTCTCTGTTAGCCCCTCTTCAACTGAAGACTGAAATGATCCAACAGGAAATAAGGAGGCAGACTTTTGGAGTAGTTTAAGACCCACTTGAATTATGCTGCACAAGCTGTTTGCACTAATTTGATGGATATTTAATGCTTCTTTTGGTGGCTGCGGGAAGATGGCCCTCTTAACTTCAATAGTTAGAGATGGAAGATGAAATCATGGGTATAAACTCACTGTTTTTATTGGTCCTTCCTACTTCAAAGGAATTTCATTTGGACATGCAGGGAGTAGATAATGACTGCATTTTTATTTTGAGGTGTACTGTACTTTTGGACAGTTTTTTGCAGCGTAGGCAGAAGTGGCTGATAAAACTGAAGCCTTACAGACATCATTCTGTCCCAGACACCGCATGGAGCAGAGAACTGATTCAGCATCTCTAATCCTCACATTCCTCTCTCCCAGAACACCACTTTTAGATGGAACCATCACACCTTGGAATAAGATAAAAATAAAATAAAATCACTGCAAAATTCTCCGAAGAACTGGAGACAAAATCTTTCTGGTAACAACCTGAAATATTTTATCCGAGACGTCAGTGCTGCTGGTGAATCACCAAAAGGCTTACAGAGATAAAACTGTTGTCCCTGAGGATGACGACAGATGTTGACCATTATTGACCAGTTAGTGGATCCTCACATCTCAGAAAACAGAAAAAAATCCTAAAAAAAACAAGAAACTACTAAACAACATTTGGTGACACAATACTCAGCTATAGCTACAACAAAAATGAGAACAGTTGTGAGGTTGTCATCCAACATTACCGCTGTTTGACCAGCCGATTAGACTGTTGTCAGGCTATTAAATAGGCGTTATCAGCACCATGGATGTGGGTCAGTTGAGGCCAACTACACCCACTAGTAGGTTTTATCATCTATTCACATGAGAGATCACTGAAAGAAGGTATAAAAGAACATGACAGCGACCTCTGGTGACCGTAGTAACTATGACAGGAGCAGAAGCGGAAATCAGGCACTGTAGTGTGAAATTCTCGCTTCCTATGTGAAACAACAATGTGTAGTTGTCTTTGTGTTCGTAGTTATTTCAACCCAAAACACAGTGTTTTTCCCTAAACTGTTTTTTTTTTACTTAAACCTAAAGAAATCGTAGTTTTGTCGCCTAAACCTAAAGAAGTTTAGGTTTTATTGCCTAAACCTAACTGTTTTTTTTTGCCTAAACCTAAAGAAGTTGTAGTTTTGTTTCCTAAACCTAAAGAAGCCTTTTTTTGTGTTCAAAACGTGACGTTTCATTCAGTTTTAAATGTTAGAAAGTGTTGCTTTTAAGTTTCACTTTCACTTTTCAAACGTAGTAGGCCACTAATGACTCACATCTATGGTGCTTATAGTGACTGATAACACCTATTTAATGGCCTGTTAACAGTCGAATCGGGTGGTTTGACACTAAATACATGACGGGGCTCATCTAAGCCAAGTTCACACAAGTGAGCTCCCAAAGCATCCTGGGTAAAATGCGCGAGTCCGGAAAAGTAGTGCGCCTGCGTAAGCATGAGACGGAAGTGGAGTAAGAGTTTTAAATAGTACGATTTTGTCGGAAAAGCATGTGTTTGGGAAGTAATGAGTAGGTGAAAGAAGGTCGGTACGATCTGGTACTCCGTACCGCTAAAAGATTCAGCGCCGGTACGCCGAACGCTACCCAGAAAACCCGTTAGGATCATATTTCAACGAGAAAACACACTTGCTAACGTCAGGTCAACATACAGTTAGTTGCCTCCACTAAGGAGGTTGTGTTTTTGGCTTGGTTTGTCTGTTTGTTTGTACATTATACATACACATTATGCTTCAATTTCCTTAACACTGTGATAGGGCATTTGTGCTGCATTCATAAGGTGTCGGAATAATCAGAAAATCAATTCCCGACTAGGAAAATGCCCGTGAATGCCCCCTCAAGGTGGAACAACAACTCAAAAACAGCTAACGTGCAATAAAATACAACACATCTTTGCAGCGTCCATGTTTTTTACACATTATGACTTAAAGCTCATGAAAACACCGACGGGTGGAAATGGGACCATCCAAGGAGCACGTGAATGCACCATTGTCTGCGCTCTTCTAGGTTTCTCATAAATTGCCTCTAAATGGTTCCAGTGTCAGCAGAACTGCGGGTTTTTAATCCGTGCTGGAGGGAACCCTGGTGCCTTTCCAAAACTGCTGGCAAATATCAACTTCTGCTGCAGCCGACTGTCTGATACCGAGCGCTGTGGGCCTTTTGGCAGGCCGTCGTTTCTTTGCAAAAATCTCCCAAGTAAAATGACAAAATAAGTTGTGATGTTTCATGATGTTCAATTTTATCCCAACAACACGGACAGCACGTCAAACAAGCTGCAACTTCTGTAACATAACGGTGTGCATACGCATCTTTACTTAAACAAACACAACTGTTAAACTGCTGTTGATGACTTAAGTTGTAATTTTCTTCTAATTTAAAACAAAACAAATGTTTATTATTCTGTGGCACGTACATCATTTAAATATATAATTTGCTATACATAATGTCATCTAATTTCTTTATACACAGACTGTTACTACTTGTGAGGAACTGCAAGAATAGCAAATGTCAACGATTAATTAAAAGCCAACGACACAGGGGTGTCTCAACACGCTGACAGTTATGGCCCTCTAGGTAAGGTCATGATCTATCCGTGATAGGATTAGGTAATGATGCACAACCTGCCTTAATGGATGCTCCTTAGTAGTGGGAATTTGAACAAAACCATTGATGAGTTGTTCTTAAAGGGACTGTATGTAACTTTTTAATCGTTTTTATTGCCAATGTGTGAACAGGTAATAGGCTTAACCTAAAAAATGAGACCTGACTTTCTGGGTTTCCTCTATCAGTCTGTATAGGCTGCTTTTAACATAAAGAATGCGGGACGTTTTTTGTGGGAAAATCCAATGGATGTGACGTCAATTATGCTCGCGAGTGCCTTAGGCGTAGCTAATGTTCGGTTAGAAATGGTGTCAACAAACGCCAACAAACAACCAGCCCCCACCACAACTCAGACTCCAACACAAAATCCACAAAAGCACAAAAACAAACAAAGTTATATCCAGTGAAGCCCGTCTTGCAAAACAGGAATGTGACCGACGTCAGCGGAAAACTAGGATCAACATCGACCACGCCTTCGATTCATGGAGGGACCAGAGTTTGGTTTTGGGTATCAAAACAGACAGTCCTATTTGACAGGTAAGCTAACATTACTGCCAAGCATGTGAAATGTATAGTGATACTGTGGTTTTAGCTGTCAATCACGTTCAGTCTCGTGTGCGTCACTCTGTCTACGTAGTTTGAGCAACAGGACGCTGACTGTTGTTGACTTAACAGCCACAGGTTTCACTGTTAACGAACGCTTTCTGACATAGAGTACCTTTAATGACTGGAGAGCTGCAGGTAAACTGCATCAACAGCAACAAATACAGACAAACCCAGACTGACAGCAACCCTAGTTGTGTCATTTGTACTTTATGTCCGCCAAGCCAACAGTCCCAATGCCCTGGAGAAGACACTTTACTTTTGCTGTATAAACCAAATTTGAGTTTTTCCAATATTTCTCCACTTACTTGGCAAATTGCTCCGTCTCTTTCTTTCTCCTGCTATTCTCCACGGTCTGTTAAAGGTACGCACACAAACTAATTCTTTAGTCTGTATTGTTTTTCCTGAGTTTTATCTCAATCTTTTCTGCTTTCTTCAGCTTTCCCTTTCTTCCTTTTATCTCTCTAATACTGTTTAACAGAGGATGAAACTTTAATGGTCCATTTAAAAAAGAAACTGGGTCATTGCAGCAGCAAGTAATGGGATAAAACAAGAACCAAGATCAGCCAGCGATCTTCTTCCTCGTTTCCAAACGAGCATGGAAATAAAAAATAAAGCTTAGGAATGGAGGATGGAGGCGAGATATCGGCCAAAATGTCCATTTATGGCAACGTTGGTCTCTCGGTCATTAATGCAAACTGCTGACTGTGTCAATGTGAATGCAGGAAGTAATGCAACGAAATGTGCAGTTGAGAAAATGGATGGGTTTTTAGGCGTTGTGTAGTAGTAGTAGTAGGAGCATTTACATTTTCATTGGCACCGGTGACAAGCAGATCTTCTCACTGATGTTCTTGTTTACTTACTAAGGTCATATAGAGGCATCAGTATTACATTCAGATGGTTTCATAACCATTTAAAAGTTCCTCAGAGTAACTTTGATGCAATAATTCAACATTTTTTGAAACAGTTCTGACGGAGGCGGAGTCAAGATTGATTGCGAAGATACAAATCTGTGTGTTAAGAAACGACCTACAGGCGTGGATAGCGGGAATATATTTACAGAAAAAAAGACAAGATAAATCTACAGAGAATGTACCAAAGTGTATGTGCAGAGCGAGATATACTGAGAGGCATAAACCGAGGCAGTAAGTGTGAAGATATTGCTGGATATTTTGTACTGACAGTGCAGGTGTTGATGTTCAGTCTTGTCCTAATGCCAGCTGATGGAGCAGCTTTCCTCTCAGCTCATCAGCCATATAAATGTCTACTCTGCTAGCCGGGCCCAAGACTCCTCTTTCCCCCTCCACGGTGTGTCTTTGTCAGTAATTTTAGTGTCTGTGACAGGGGTTCTGTCTTGTGATCATAAGGGCATCTGTGGTGTATAATTTAGTATGTGTGTGTGTGTGTGTGCGTGCAGATGATGGATGGCGAGAGAGGAGGAGAGCTACTTCTGCAGCATTATATATTAAAGAGGTTCTTGGCTGCAGAGCAATATCCACTTACTGGCACTGACGGCTTTACACTCCGATCCCTCTCTCGCACACTCTCTCACTCGCTTATTCTCATTGGCTTGTCTTCACTTTTCTTTCTGTCATGTCACACTGACACCGGTGTGTACGTCATGCAAACGTCCGCAGTTAGGTTCAGGCAAGAAATCCACTTGGTTAGGGTAAGGGAATTAAACGTCATGGTTGGGCTTAAAATAAGCAAGTAAACTAAGTAAAACACGTACGGAAACAACTACGAAAAACACGTCATCAGATAAAACCACGTCACAAACGTCAGTAACATTAACTTCCAAACCAATCCAATCCAAATTTCTTTATAAAGCACATTAAAAAAACAAGAAAAGTTGACCAAAGTGTTGTACAATTAAAAACAACACTAAGACCAATTTTAAACCAACAGGACATTAAAAATAATAAAAGCGTTAAGACCAAAGAGGAAAGGAAAAAGGATTAAAAAAGGCAACTCTCATGTCGGGCCAAAAGCCAAGGAATAAAAGGGCGTTTTGAGGTTTGATTTAAAAACAGGCAGTGTGGGGGACAGCCGAACATGTGGAGGCAGAGCGGTCCAGAGCTTTGCAGAGCTTTGGAGCTGCAACTGCAAAAAAGGCTCGGTCACCCCTGAGCTTCAACGTAGACCTCGGGACAATCAAAAGCAACTAGTCAGTGGATCTGTGTCCTTGATAAGAGATGTTGTTTTAAAAGGTCTGAGAGAGAAGTTGGAGCTTGCCCATTTAACGATTTATAGGTGAATAATAAAATCAATTCTAAAACGCACAGGGAGCCAGTGAAGAGAGGCCAGAATAGGGAAGATGTGCTCATGTATACGTGTACCAGTTAAATACTTACAAAGTAAAACACCGGACAACAACGGTCTCAAACACTGGTCTCCTGGTTGAAAGTCCGGTGTTTTTTGGACCCATCCACATCCCCATCCCCAACCACCCACCATATGTGATCTTTCTCTCTTTTTATACGACGTCATTAACTCTTACCGTAACATCTATACGCAGATGCGTTAACATTGCAGTCAGTGCAGGATACATGGCGTACAAAAGACACATGGAAATCAAGAAAGGCGTACTCATTGCACACTAAACACCTTGTGCATTATCGCGGCATTTACACTATATCGAAAGCTAGGGTTGGTAATGTTGAGAAACTAGCAACAGTACAGCAGATTTTTAAAATGATCCGACCTAAAAACCCAGCCCTGTGATGACAACTCTTTTCCAATTGAAAGTAGCTCATCAAAGAGTCCCCTTCCTTAACTAGACAGATCCTTCAACACACTGTAGTCAATGAATGATGGATTTATTGAGCACCACCGTTTAGCATTGACAGTAAGAGAAAGGAGTAAAACTGAAATGAAGAAAGAAAATAAAACAATGAGTAAGATAAGCCTCATTAATATACTGTATATATCTGATATATCTGGCATATCTTTGCTTAAAGCTACCCTTTTGACCACTAGTAGCGCCATGGAGCAATGTTTTGATGAGACTTCCTGGGAAATTATGGGCCTGTAAAACAAGCATTAACAAAATAAATAATTGTTGTGTACGATGAAGTATTAGGGCCACATTGAGAAAAAAAAAAAATCTGAGATTTAGAGAATAAAGTCATAATATTACAGATAAAGTCAGAAGTTTACAGGAATAAAAAGGATCCCCATTAGCTGATACCAATGGCACCAGCTAGTCTTCCTGGGGTCCGAAATCAAGCACATTACATTTATCTCATACATACTATACACAACACATAGAGAATAAAGTCATAGGTTTAAGAGAAAAAATAATATTATAATGTAGTAATTGTACGTGTTATTTTAGAGGGAAATAGAGCAGCCTGTGTGAAAATGGGGAACGTGGAGCATCTTGTGAAGTTATACTTTAGTTTAGGTTTCACAAATAACCAAATACTTCAAATTTTGGCACATCAGCTCCACATTATCATAATAAGTATCAGGACGTTGAAAAGATTGTGCAAGAAACTGCGTTTATTCCTAAGAAAGAACGAAACGGACCTGATGGGGAAACTGCCTCTTTTGCTGAGGAGGAAATGGCTTTTTTTCTCGTAAACGTATGACTTTATTCTCAAAATCTCAGATTTCTTTCCCCTCAATGTGGCTGTAATACTCCGTCATAGTTGTGAACACAATTTTACACCATTTTTAACCATTTTCAGGCGCAAATATAATCCACCCAATTAGATTTTGACAGAATCTTCTGTCTTCACGTTAATGAGCAGACCAACAAACTTTCACTTCTCCATCTCTTCCCTCCTCTCACCTGCCAGTTTCAAAAGGGACACATGGCTTGTTTTGTTTCATTCCTTTACCTCTCCAACAATTCTGGTGTTTCATTATCCTCATCCTGAGGCAGCCCCGGGGCTAAAACAGCTAATGAGTGTTCACACAGTGCTGGAGACACGAGGCTAACACGCTGGGCAACAACAACACAGGGGGAGGATGTGTTTGTAGCTTATCCAATCCACCAGTCCTCAGGCAAGCGTTCAATCAAATTCCCATTACTGGTGCTTACAGCATCTTCTATCAGTGCAGCATCCATTATTCCAGTTGAGATATCTACCTGTGATGGTGAGTACACACACTGGTTCACAAAATACAATGCTGGCATTGATTTTTAGCCCAGCGTGAACGACTGAAGTGGTAGGCAGGAAAAAGAGGGCTGTATTGACCCAAAGATCCATCCATCCATTATCTGTAGCAGCTTAGCCTTTACAAGGTCGCAGGAGGGCTGGAGCCCATCCCAGCTGACATTGGACGAAGGCGGGGTTCACCCTGGAACAGGTCGCCAGACTATCACACGGCTGACACATAGCTCTTCATATCTACAAAGGGAGTGGGTCCTCTTATTGGCCTGTGGTCATTGTCAAATCTGGTGCTTCCTAGTCTGCTAACATCGCCTGATGTTACAGCGTCACTGCAGCGTAACGGAGTCAGCCATGTTTCTACAGTAGCCCAGGGTGAACAAACCAAACACTGGCTCTAGAGCAGGGGTCTCCAACCTTTTTTCCTCTGAGAGCCAATTTGACAAAATGAAAGCGGCCGAGAGCTACTCATCGCACCAAGTCGTACATCGCCAACAGCAGACATAATTTCTGTCTTACTTTTATGGTCCTTTAATAACGTTTCAGCCACCGCAGTCATCGCCTCTTGTACAATCCCGCCATAGGAAAAGGGCCTTTTGTGTTTTTGTTAGGATGTGCGCCACTAAACGAAGCCTCTGTTGCAGCGTTGGCTTTCTTAGTCAGTTTGGTAAACAGACTGTCGTCTTTTAAGCGTTGTTTTCAGCTCCTTTACCTTCTCTCTTCATAGACCGCTACCAGCCTTAAAGTCCCGTGAAACGTTGCCTTGGACTTTGGTGAAGTGACGCTCGGCGTTACATCTTTTACCGACTGACACGCTCGTAACGCAATAGTAAATAGTATATTTTTTGCCTTTTATTGTCCTTAGCCATTTTCTGTGGTCATTGTCAAATCTGGTATTTGCTAGTCTGCTATCATCGCCTGATGTTGCGTCACTGCAGCGTAACTCGTTTAATTGATGGCTGATTGGCAAAAAACTACACAGGACGCGGGATGTCGTGAATTTGATTGGATCGAAGTAACTTTATGTTATCACATTTATGTACATATTCTTTAAACCTTTGGCGAGCCACTCAGAAACGGGTTGCTACTTATTGGAGACACCTGCTCTAGAGAGAGACTTTCACAGTTTCTACGTTACCTGAAGGCCACCGTAGTTCTCCGACACACTTGTGAAACTGCGGTAACGTGAGCCGCAAAGTGCAAAAACCACCAGCCGCCGTCTGACTTCCATTCCTCCTATAGTAATGCTATCATGGAAAGGATGGCCTCTACTTACCAACCAAAAGGGATGATTTTAAAACCAAAGTGTGGGTGGCTCCAATCTCGCCTACTGCTGCATTTAAGCCAACAGAGTTCAGAGGACGCTCTCTGGAGACGCTCTGCTCTCCATGCTGCTGGGGATCGGTCACTGAATGTCTCCATTGGTTTTTATGCCTTCTAATCGGTTCAGTTGTCTGCTTCCATATCTACAAAAGCATGATGTGTGTTGCTCTGCCTCTGTCATGTGATAGTTCCTTTAACAAGCAATGGTTATGTTAGCCTGCGGTTATCCCTTTTCTGTGTGTGTGTGTGTTGAGTCTTTGTGGTTTCTTGCTCTGCCCAGTGGGACCAGTTAGCAGCTGACTAGCTCTGATAGCAGACCGTCTAGACTGTCCTTCCACATTGGAAAGTCACTGGCACAGTGAGCTTCATCGGGGTGGGGGTGGAGTAACCCCCAGCACCCATGGCATGCTATAATGGTCTGGTTTGAAACTGTGTGACAATTTATTTGCTTCCAGGATTTTACATGTGAACACTTGCGTGTTGATGTGCGGGTATCTGGGCTGTCAGAGTCAACGCTATGACATAAATTTGTTTTAACGCCACAAATTTCTTTAACACAACTTGCAATTTTTAGGTCGTAGCGGGCTCAGCTTTAAAGCTAGAGTGAAGATATTGGTACTATATGAAACTAGAAAACCTACAGAATCCATTGGTACCAACTACGTCATAGTACTTTGTCGCGAAGGAGGCTAAATAACGCTCCAAACTTATGCTAAATTTTGGTGAGGAAAACCTGGCATGTCCATTTTCAAAGGGGTCCCTTGACCTCTGACCTCCAGATGTGTGAATGTAAATGTGTTCTATGGGTACCCACGAGTCTCCCCTTTACAGACATGCCCACTTTATGATCATCACATGCAGTTTGGGGCAAGTCATAGTCAAGTCAGCACACTGACACACTGACAGCTGTTGTTGCCTGTTGGGCTGCAGTTTGCCATGTTATGATTGGAGCATATTGTTTTATGCTAAATGCAGTACCTGTGAGGGTTTCTGGACAATATCTGTCATTGTTTTGTGTTGTTAATTGATTTACAATAATAAATATATACACACATTTACATAAAGAAGCACATATGTCCACTCCCATGTTGATCAAAGTGTTAAATACTTGACAAATCTCCCTTTAAGGTACATTTTGAACAGATAAAAAATGTGTGATTAATCGCAATTAACTATTTTAACAGCCCTAGAATGAACCCTTTTCCTGTTTTTTAGCTCACATTATATTTCTGTCAGAGTGCACAGAGCACATTTGTATGCAGCCGGATGTCTCCGTCAAGTTTAATGGGCATGCACAACATAAGCAGATTACCAGGCCCAGTCCCTTCGGATGACATGGAGATCAGCAGAGGAGGGAGAATTTATGTCAATGGCTTTTCATGAGACTATATTCATCCCAGTAAAATCGTCTTTTATTTCCTATTATTACTCATTCACTTAATAAAAATCAATCTAACCTGTACAGATGAGATGTCGACCTGGTGACAATAATAACGCCCGTCTAATGCGATTCACTGTGAGAAATGACAAAGTTTAAAGTGCTGTGCCGTGTGCGCACTCATTCTTAATTTTGGGGGTATTTTCAACAATATTGGATCCACAATGAATGAACAATAGCTCTATTTGTCCACAGTCTGGCCAATTTTAGGGTGCCAAAAATCCTGGCAGGAGTGGAAATAAAGCCACGAGCCTGCATGCCAGAATGTCTCATTTCCCCATCAAAGTAAAAGCCGAAACAACAAACAATATGTTGCTGTCAGAATACTTAATGACTCTTTTCTATCATGTTCACGCAGGCTTCCTGACAGCCTGAGGACACGGGAGGGTGGCGGCGGTAGGGGCTCGGTGCATTTGGACGAAGGGAAAGTGGATTCTCATCGGCTCTGGGAGCGTTTTTTTAACAAGAAAAGGACTCGCTGAATATTTCATATACTTAATTCTGCAGCAGTCACACCATTCTGAGCTGGAGGCAGTCTTGCAGGACCAGATCAGGGAGTGGAGGAGACAGGGAGGGCAGGATGTCAGTTATAGGAGAATCAAGGATACGGTTGTCATCAAGTTCGTTGTTCATTTTGCGAGTTCATGTAGAGCAGCGTGGGCGCCCAACCTTTTTACAACCAAGATGCATCGGACCAGTCTACCTCGCCTACTGTATCCCACAATGCAAAGTGCTTCCATTTTTCGTAGCTATTTCATCACTAAATTCACTTCTGTACATTTTTGAGGCGAGAAATCATCTGTGTAGATTTTGAATGTTTACAGTTTTACGATACTAGATGGCGAATCGAACATTTGCTCCAACGTTTTTTGGAGTTTAGAAGCTCCACAAACTGCCTTATAAATTAACGGGAACCTGTGTTTATCTGTCTTTTTGGAGTTGAAAAGCTCCACAATCACCCGTGGGTGTAGCT
>CAKALG010041946.1:0-10503 GCA_916700815.1 Helicolenus hilgendorfi
ACACACACCCAGCAGCAGCACACGGCAGGCGCGGTTAACACAATCCCATCTAGGGACAAACCCACTCACACCAACCCGGCTAATCAGGTGACCTTGGAAATAGAGGACACTCTGAGCAGATCATGCAAGACTTAATGCTCAGCATCACGGTCACGCAATAAGCCAGTTAATGGATATCCATTACTAAGATTTCTCATGGGCACACTGGAGACGCTCATAAATGGACATTACCGCATTAGAGATCGTATTTATAACCCGTCGTTAGAATCTACGGGAGAACAGAGTAGCCGGCCTAGTTTGTGGAAACATTTTACTACGTATTTAAGCTTTTATTTTGATAGGCAACTCAAGAAGCAGCACAAAAAAAGGCTTTTCATTTCCAACATGTTTGTTTCAAGAGGGTTGCAGGTCAACTGCTGCATGCATTCATCAAGAAGCAAGTAGGAGGAGGAAAGATGAATGGTTACTGATGAGCTGGCTTTGTCTGGTGCATCTCTGTTCTGTAAACTGTATCTAAGAGCATCCGCTCCTCTCTCTTGTCATATGTAGCCTGGCCATATTAACCTAATAAGCTGACAAACCAGCCTGCATGCAGCGGTCCCTTACTTGGCCTCTTGGGAAACATCACCATAGAAAGTCGCTTCGCCCCTGTAGAATAGACCAAAGATCAAATAAGGACAGATTGTATTAGGTTAAAAGAGGAAAGACAGACGATAGAGGGGACATTAATAAATAGTAAGAGATTTTGACGAGTAAACAGATGTTTCTAGTTTTGTCCTGATTTCAACTTCAAACTATATAATAACAGATAACAATATAAAAGAGTGAGATGGTAAACGATTCAGTTTAATGGGTGAATTACTAGAAAATAGTTGCATGGATTGTAGTAAAGCAGCGGTTCCCAACCTGGAGATATAAACCTAAGTTTCAAGATATGTTTATGATTTTAAACTTTCCTCAAATCTTTGCCCTTTTCTTGTAAATTATTGGATGATTTTAAAGGGGAACTCCAATATGTTATTTCCATGGTCTAGTAAAGTTCAATCAATGTTTGTGAACATGAGCTACTCTCTCTAAAAGCCAATAACCAGAGAAGTAAGTCTCAAACTTGTGATGTCATCGGGTATATATATAAGTCTGCAGCTGCTCCATAGACAATGAATGGGAGGCTTATTTTGTGTTGGGTTTTTTTTATACCCAGATGAGCTTTATTCTAGTGCAGTGTGAAACAGAAAATGTTACCATATACTCAGAACATTCTCCTGGTTGCTCTCAGTTGCTACAACATCTTTCCCCATTCATTGTCTATGGATCCACACTTTATACCCTGTGACATCACAAGTTTGAGTTTTAGCACTCTAGTTTTTGGATTTGGAAGAGAGTTGTTCATGTTTCCGAATATTTTTTGGATCGTCTTACACCATAGGAATAACATGTATCAATTTTGAAAATGGGCGTGGTTCCCCTTTAAGCTAAATTATTGGAATATGAAATTATTATAATTTTTTTTTAATATCACAATTGCTCAGAACCAGTGAACTATGCAAGCAGTGAGGGGCTGCAAGCACACAAAGACCGGTCACAAGACAAAAAGGTTGGGAACTACTGTAAAGGATGGGAATTATGGAGAGTGTGAATGGTAATTTAGAAACAAGCAAACATCATTTCTGTCTGGACTGTTAAAGAAAAAAGAAATGTACTAACTTCTCGAGAGTTTCCATCTGCGGCGTTACGAGGAAAGGGGAAAACAGTAAGAAAGGTCAGCTTTGAGTTAAACAGCAGGGAAACCACAACATGTTGATGTAAGGTTGGACACAACTAAAGACCAAAAATGCTGCACGATGCAGAAAACATGCAAGATGTGCCACGAGACATGCGGTTATTGTCAACAGGCTCTGTGATAGAAAGACGGCTTTGTTTGTCTGTCAGATCATCTATTGTCTCCCTGACCCAAAATGACTCAGTAGATTTGGCACAAAACCTTTGCCCAACACTCCTCTCGCCCATGTGCACAAATGCTTTATAGAGTTATGTAAATAGCTGCGGCATTTGCCAAAAAGAACACCTTCATTTGATTCCTGTGTCATCGCAGTTATTCTACTTCGTCTTGTGCTCTGAAAGCCGTCAACAACAATAAATGCCACTGCAGTGACGCATCATGATGTCAGGGTAAGCTCTGTCCAAACAACATCACACAAAACCTGTTTCAATACGACTAGCCTAAACACATAAGACGTGCATCGAACGGTTTACTGTCTGGATAAATCCAACAATGTCTTCATCAAAAGAGGGCTGACAGTTATAATTAGGCTCTATTCTCCTCAGAAATGGCCAGAGGGAATGGGTTTCGACCATCTGCAGAGAAACTTCACAACCATGTGAGCCCTCTCGAGAGTAAGCGAGTATGGCTGCTTAAATACTCGAGCACCAGGGCAGTAAAAGCTGCTGAGAACTCAGCAGAAGTGAGGAGTGAGACTAAATAGAGCCAACGGGCCACATCTCACCAATGGCTGCAGTCAGACCAGGCTGCCACTACCATGACCCAAATTACAGGAGCCAGACTGGCCCCTCCTTGAAAACCATTTCATGCCATTCTGCCACGTCCAGGATCATTTTAAATACATGTCGATCCATTCCTGGACTCCTTGTAAAATCTGAAAACTGGTCAAATAAAAGCTGGAGAGTGATTCTAATTTATTTTTCTGTGATTATAGCAGCAAGAGTTTGGTCCTGGGAGCTGTAACTTTATTTTTATGACACAGCAGAGATGATCCATCTTACAGTTGTTTTAGCAGCTTTAACGTGGCTCAAAAAATTGATTTAATACATAAACTAGAATTATTAATAACTAGAATGTTAATTATTAAATAAAAATCTTGTATGTAAACTATTAATAATAAAAAAATATCTATAGTGTTTTTGAGAATTGATACAGTATCACAAAACGCAATATCGTGACACTCAATATTTTCTCACACCCCTAGCCAAAAATGTGTTTTGTGAGGTCACAATTGACTTTTAACCACCAAAATCTAATCACTTCCTCCTGGAGTCTAAGTGGACATTTGTGCCAAATCTGTAGAAATTCCCTCCAGGCGTTCCTGAGATATCGCCTACGTACTTACGGACAGATGGACGGGCCTACAACCTGAAAACATAATGCCTCCGGCCTCGGCTGTCGCCGGCACGGAGGCATAAAATAGCAAAAAGCTGCACCACGATCAAGGCTTTCCATCAGTACTACTGTGATGTGTAAATAACTAGCTGCATGGCCCTGTGATTAAAGTAAATCCAGAGAGAATCATGGAATATGTTTAAAAATAAAATTCCAAAATTAGAGGAAATTGCCAGTGACATCACCACCAGAGTGAAATATTTTTAAACAAAATGCAAACCGAGATATGTGATTAAATGTATTATTGGAGAGGTATGACTTCTGACTGACGTGATGTTTTACAAAGAGAAAGGCGAGTGTCATGACAACAGCTTCTAAAAGCTGAGAAACACTGGACTTGAAAATCCATTTCTTTCCAGCACATTACTGAGTGGAGAAGCAAGATACAAGTAAGACTCACCGTCGGTCAATAACTCATCTGCAGAAATAGCAAATCAGTTTGAAAAGGCGGATTGTTTTGCAAGAAATTATACATTCCTGAAAGCTTCAAAAAAGTCTTATTTTATAGTAACTCTCACATCACACATGATGATAAGAACAAAAAGGGTATAATGGAAAAAAACAGATCTATTGGTACAGAAATAGATCAGAACTTCTAAAGTGGCCAAAACACAACCAGATGAAAAAACTAAAGTGATTTTACAGGGCTATGAAACTGTGACTGATTATATTGACACATCCTTCACTATTTCATATTAAACACTTTTTGTCATGTGATAAATTCCACTGTAGAGGTCTTTGAACTGGAGGAAGCCAACTTGAATTGTCAGCTAAATATGTCCTGCTCTGCTAACAAAGCGTTTGCGTTCATCTGTATGATAAAGACCAATAAGATCATTTGAGTCGGTTTTGCTAAAACATTTGACAACCTCCTCCTTTTCTCACAAATGATTCTGTGGCGAGAGTCCATCATGATTCAATCTATGATAGCAGCTTATAACTGCTGGTGTCTGAGTTCATACAACAGTCCTCATATGCTTGCTATCTTGTGTGTTACATTATTGGCAGACAGTGGAGTCATTAAGTAGATCTCAGCAGCATACATTTCTTATGTTAATCTTTTCGGAAATGTTTTTGAAAACATGCAACGTCATTTTGGCAACGTACTGAAGTAAATCCTTAAGTTTGGAAATCCTGAAGGGGTAATTTCCTCCCTAGTGTAAAACCAGAATAATGAGACATCAGAAATACCATTAAAACCACATTAGTCACATTGTGGTTCCAAAGGGAATAGAGTTTATTTATCCACCTACCCATTCTGTGGCTGCTGCATACTGGCACGGCCCTGTGAGCTCGGGGTGTTAAGTTTAGGAGAGTAGGCCACAGGTTTAATAGCAGGTCCTGAGTTGGCACTACCACCACCTGCTGTAAATGGCCTCGCCATCTTGTTAATGGTTGAGCTGGGGGCAAAGGAGTACTTTGGCTGAAAAGAAGCCGTAGTAAGTGAGTCCTGCGAGGGTGTGGGGAGAGGGAGACAATGCAGCACAGCACACAACATGCGATTAGACATTTTTTTGACACACAGTGAAAGTTCCTTCTGCTGTTGCACAATCCCAAGCTTTACATTAGGAGAGCTCCCAGTGCAGCCCAATATTTTTTTCCTTGCAAATTACTACTCCGGGCTGAAGGAGCAGCTCTGTCAAAGCCTGCAGGCTTTTCTCTGTGCACGGAAGAAGTGCTTAAGGAGTGTGAACACAGCCATTTTATTTGTGTTGGCAGTCTGCCACAGACTGGCCAAAGTAATCTGCTTCTGCTGCTAAAAAGGGGAAAATGCCCAAAGTGAGAAATTGTCATATTTGACTGACATGTCTCACTAATGAGATTTCTCACTGAGCATTATGCGTGGACGGCAAAAGAACACCTCTAAAATGGAGCATTGACTTTGTGAAAACCATTATGTTCCCGCTGCTTTACTAAAAACAGCGAGCAGTGCAGCACAAAGCAGTTCATGACACCATTGTACCATTCACACTGTAATCAGTTGGCCAAGTAGCTCTCAAGAGGGTTGACAGTGAAACTAAATGCATCTGTAGTGTTCCTCTGGCTACAGGGATTGTGCAAGGCATCACACAAAATAATCCAAAAGCAATATTCACAACACTCCATCCAGCAAACAACTCATTTAGCGACTCACTGATGCTTCGCTAATGCACAGTGCATGGACTCAGTGAGAGCTTGACAGGTGACTCGGGTGAATCCGATGAATTTAAACACAAAGTGACATAACACACTGTTGAGGCCAATTGTGAGCAACGATTAAAGGAAGTTTCAAATTCAATCAATGTCACTGTAGTCCAGCAGCAGACCATGCCAAAGCATCCAAGTGTTCATACAGAGGTGTGCTCAATGCTTCAAACTAATATAGTCTTACCTTCTGCTCTCCGCCCGCTTTGAAAGCTCTGGGAAAAGAAGAGAAGAAGAAAGAGAAAAAGAGACAGGGACAGTTATAAGTACATATAAAAAACTGACCTTCACAAATTTTAAGTTACAATACTGAACATTGTAATTTCCAAATCACAGAAGTCTGTTATGTTTCAGTCAAAGGAAAAGTTGCGTTTGTTGACTCTCCTTCCAAAGTAATTGTAGCAGGCTACCATTAGGTTGTAGCAGGCTCAGATTTAAAGCAAGGGTGAAGATGCTGGCATCATATGAAACTAGAAAACCCAAGGAATCCAATGATATCTGTCATACTAGCTTGTCGGGAAAGAGGCTAAATAACGTTCCAAAATTACACTAAAGTTTGGCGAAGAAAAACTGTCATGGCCCTTTTCAAAGGGGTCCCTTGACCTCTGACCTCCAGATAAGTGAATGTAAATGGGTTCTATGGGTACCCACGAGTCTCCCCTTTACAGACATGCCCACTTTATAATAATCACATGCAGTTTGGGGCAAGTCATAGTCAAGTCAGCACACTGACACACTGACAGCTGTTGTTGCCTGTTGAGCTGCAGTTTGACATGTTATGATTGGAGCATATTGTTTTATGCTAAATGTGAGGGTTGTGTGAGGGTTTCTGGACAATATCTCTCATTGTTTTGTGTTGTAAATTGATTTCCAATAATAAATATATATATACATTTGCATAGCATATTTGCCCACTCCCATGTTGATAAGAGGATTAAATACTTGACAAATCTCCCTTTAAGGTACATTTTGAACATTAAACATTTTAATAGACTGACAGCCCTACTATAAAGTGAATAATTTACGAGTATGTCATTCAAACTGAAAAAAGCTCATGACATCTAATATTACAACACTTTGAAACAAAACTACAAAGACGTTTTTCTTAAATTACGCATGCTACTAAATTTAAATTACAATGACAAAATCTATAATAAATGAGTGGTTACGCAGATACCAATATCAACCTCATATTTATAAAGACTAATAGCTGGAATCACACATAACATTGTAAGAGGCTTACAGAGTGACTTCAGTTATAACTTTTAGGCCCATCCTTCCCATTAGTTGAGACACAATTTTAACAACAAGCTTAATAGCTTAAATAGGAGCTCTGCTTGAGACCATTTTACAAGGGGTATTGCAAACAAGTGATCAGACGGGTTTTAAAACAGGCCCAGTTTAACCCACTTACCTAAACCACTCACAGATGCCAGAATAAAAAGAGAATGCACTCAAAGCGTCCATTAGAATTATCCAACGCATCATAAAACTACATGAGCACACAACTACGACTGAACCAAGAAGTAGGCCTGCAAAATCTACTGCTGGATTCAGGATGTTCACAGTTTGGTTGGAGCTTCACTTTTGTTTTCATATATCTTAACATGTGGTTTAGATCAGTGGTCCCAACCTTTTTCCTTAAGGGACCCCTTTTCCATCTTTGCGTAAACGGATGACCCCTGAATATTAGATATTGTATTCAATGCATAACAATAACAGTACAGAGTAACTGATAAACTGTACAATTAACCCAAATAGTGAACGTAATAACTGCAGGAAGTTTGTGTAAAACGAGTGATTTTTGAGCAGATTATTTCCTGTGAATACTCAAAGAGGATTTTTCCTGTGATCGATTTTTTAAGTTTATATCTTAAATAATAATCCAAACTTAAAAAAAAACAAATTTCATTTAGTTTTCTTCACAGAAATGAATGAAATCCTGAGATATAGGTCAACTCTATATTTAAAAAAAAAAAAAAGGTTGTCTTACACCCCTCAAAATCAAGAAGGCCGCACGACCCCCCATGAAGTTTTGGTGACCCCTAACGGAGGTCAGGACCCCCAGGTTGGGAACCAGTGGTTTAGATAATTGGGTTAAACTGGACTTGTTTGCTCATATTGCTTGTGTTTGTAATGCCCCATGGACTCCACTGCGGTGTTGTCTCAAGCAGAGTCCCCTTACGCCCCATATCTCAACAATTAACCTAATCGGCAAAGACAGTGCAAGTGATAGAAATGATGGGAGAAAAGAACCAGGTTGTAAAAACGCTGCTGGTTTCTCTGCGGTGGCATTTCTAAACACCAGAACATCGCTACATTTCACATAGTCAGAATAGTGCTCAATCATGTCACCGTGTAGTTCACTTCTCAACTCTAATCCCAGGATTCACATTACTGCAGAGCGTTTGCTGACTGGAGCAGACGCTTCATTAAAATGTCTTTACACATTAAACATGGAGGCACCCACCTTTACATCGCTGCTGGCTGCTCCTAAAATAACAAACCACTACCATCCACTACCTAATGTTTGCATGCTACACAAAGCTACAACAGAGGTAAGCAAGAATGAACCAGCCCTGCAGCCAACCTCATTGTTTCAGGCTACAGTCCTTCACAGACACAAAACAATGGCCAGCGCTTCCTGTGACAATGAGAAATGAATAACCACTCATGTCATTGCCTGCTCAACCACTTAATAGAGCAATGTTAAAAGACAGGAAGACAACAGGGCTGTGTAGATAGAGAGAGAGAGGAGCGAAGGGAAGGCATACCGACATGTCTGTGCCTGTGTGTTAACACTTCTGGAGAGACAAATCAATGTGACACTCATAGTGCTCATAGTGCTTCAGCTCGTCTTAACCCACAATTTCATGAGTCACACTTGAGAGCAGGGTTATAGGGAATGTCTATTACGGACGCTGTGTACTCTATTTTTGTTTTGGCAAACTTAAATGAACAAATGTGGAGATGATTAAGTCACCGGTTTCAGGGAATAAGTTTGTTTGCTTGGACCGACGTTGACCCGTGCTGAAACCGAATATGCGCACTATGAGATCATTTCCTGCCTTATTTCATAGGTCACTTATCTTAAATGATGCGTGTTGGGCTTTCAAGGGAATGTTAGTCAGAAAATGATCCACAAAAACAAAAAAAACTCCCATGATACTGTAATCAAGTTTGCACACATCCCCGACAGACTCCAACCACAACACGCTAAGCCAATCCCTGACAGTGAACATTGAAATATGGACCCAGTGTTTCCTTGTAGCTGCTACATGAGCTCCTTTCTTTGAAGCTGCAGATCTATTGCCCATATTTTTTAGATTCCACTCCCTATAAAAAAGCTCTGGATAAAGCCTAAACCTTCCCCATAAAAAGTACACCAAATGATCATTGGTGTTGAGCAAAATGAGGCACTAAACCAAACAATAGTCCATATCTCATCAGCGTGCAGCTGTCCTCCGCTCTTCACATGAAACAAACGGTGGATGGCAGCCAAGATACGGATAAATAAAACTGGCAATAGCTCTTCTATGAGAAGTGTTTCAGGAAAACAATATTTGCTTGTCTTACAATATAATAACAATAGGGGAGTGCGAGATGAAGAGAGGAGACTGGGGAGTCACAGAGTGGAAAAATGTGAGATGTTTACAATAGCTGGACTCCACATGGAGATGAGAAAGAGAGGAGGCGAACCACTGATCATGGAAAGTATGCTGATGTTAAGTAAACATCATAGGCCTATCAGAACATTACACCACTCCCTGTGAGATAAAGGTAACAGAAGAAAAACGCTCTCATTTGTAACAATATTGTCTGCCATTAATGTTCCATTTTGGACAATATTTCACACATAAAGCCACAGTGGGATTTGGTATGCAATACCCCTCAACACATCGACAGCCCCAGTTCATTTCCCGTCACAAGAAAGAAATTCTCTAACCTACCGGGAAAAGACTACAGCAAAATTTCAGTGTAATGAGTACACACAAAAGATGATTTGTTCATCACAATATGTTCTAAGGACATTTGAAATACATTTACATAATTCATTTTCAGGTTTTAACATGGCAAAACAAGGAAGCGAGGTTCATAGAATCATCTCATCCGAGGTTCAAAATATGTTCATGTGCTACAGCTTAACAAAGGGTGTGATTAATCAAGTCCAGGTTTGAGATCTGAACCTCTGTTAGACATGAGGGCACATCTGGCTCAAGTATGACAACTGATCCATCTTTCTACAGAGAGCATGACGTCATGTTTCTTGATCTTTATCCACCACAAAAAGCCAACTAGATTCTCACCGTCTCTTTTCTAATTCTCCTTTTCATTTTCTTTCACACTCTGAAAAACCCCACCCGTGACTCTACTGCTCTCTCTCTCTCTCTCTCTCCCTCACACACACACTCCTTTTAAGGCATTTAGTAGGTTGAAGTGTAGCGTGTGACCTCTTTCTGCAGGAAAAAAAAAATGTATGCAACATCAGCAATGTGTCTTGTTGGCTGTATGGAAAACAGGAATTGCAGCTCTTTGATAGCAAAGAGCATGCTCTTTTATAATAATATCTCCACCAGATACAGTAACTCTTGTTATCTCTGGGCATAATAAGAACCTGCTGCAATATTTAGTACACTACATGCAAGACTGCAGTCGTAGTAAGACTACAAAAGCCTTGACATCTTACCAACCACCTCAAAGATCTGCCCTCGAGTCTCCATCTCTTCTTATTCATCTTTCCTCCATTAGTCTCTCTCCTCACCTTACTCAAGCTATTCTATTCAAACTAAACATATAGACTAGCATAATCCTTTATTTAGCAGTACACATCATGTCTCTATATTGAGGTTAATGACCTCCTTTACACCTGGCATTAAAATGCATCTCTTATCCAGATTGTATCTAGATATTATTTAACCTGATTACATTTACAGCCTGGTATTAATATGCATCTCCAGGATCCATATTGAGATCCAGCTGCACGGGCTTGCAGCCGGGCAGACGGTGTGTAATGCACGGACACATCAGCCTCAAAAACGCCACTATTTAGGGGTAGAGAGCCTGCAAACACTGAGTTCTGACTACACTAGCACACACGGAGGGATGAGGAGAGGAGATGCTGTGGCGGTGATCTCTCTGGACAC
>CAKALG010041947.1:0-18186 GCA_916700815.1 Helicolenus hilgendorfi
CCTGTACCTGGACCAAGCCGAGCTGGCTGCTATTAACCTGGACAAGTACGAGATCTGCATCCGACCCTTCTTCAACTCCTGCGACAGCTACAAGGACGGGAAGGTCTCTACGGCGGAGTGGTGCCTCTGCTTCTGGAGGGAAAGTGAGTGAAGGGATGTCCACCGGAGAGCTGAGTCTATTTTGGGTCCAATCTCTCAAATGGGTGAAATAATAGCAAGGTTACATCACAGGGAAGTAGAGGGTATGCAGTGATGTCCTTTTATTCCACCACTGAGAGGCAAAAGAAGCCTGCTACGGCTGCTAGAAACAAATGAGCATCTTTAAATCGTAAACTGTCTGTAGACTTTAAAATGTGACACATATACAGTATGTACTGTATGTATTTCTGCAACGACACCAAGAAAGTAAAATTACCTTTAGATGAATAGTTTGACATTTTGGGAAATGTGTTTTGTTCACTTTCTAGCTGTCAAGGGACCACTTTGAAAATGGCCATGACTGTTTTTCCTCACCAAAATTTAACTCTAGCTGAGTTGGATCAGAAGATAGATACCACTCTTATACCTGTGTGTTAAGTATGTAGCTAGAATCAGGATGCTCTTAGCTTAACTTAAAGACTGGAAGCGGAGGGAAACAGCCGTCCGAAGTTAGGGATGCACCGATACTGGATCAGATATTGGGCCGATACTGACTCTAATAGCTGGATCGGATATCGGTGACAATGGGGCCGATCTATTAAATTAAATTCTATATTTATATATTCTATACATTATAAACTGGAATTTTGCCAAGTTGTTGGTGTACAATTTATTATTCTAATAATAACTAACAATTCACAAAATGTATGTTATGTTATCTATGTATTTATTTGTTACATTTTGTTTTACAAAGTTAGGAAAGCACAGTGAGGCATGCAGCTTATTAATTAAACACTGGTATTGGATCGGTACTCCGTATCGACCGATACCCAATGCCCAGGTATCGCTGTCGGGACTGAAAAAGTCGGATTGGTGCATCCCTATTTAAAGTACAGAAATATACATACCAGTGCCTCTAAAACTAAGAAATGGTTTCAGCACTTAACTGCTTCTAAAAACGCAAACTGACATTTTTACATTTCTTGTTGTGTGCTGCTTAAACGAAGCAGATACATCATGTTACTTAGTGACCTTTAGAGGTGCTGGTATTTTTGTTTTTTAGAGCTATGCTAGTTGTTTCCTCCTGCTTCTCATCTTTATTCTAAGCTAATCGCCTCCGGGCTCCAACTGTTTTCAGCCAATTTTTCAGCCGAATCAACATCTTCAAAAGCACGTTCTGGTTGTCTGTTGCTTCTCTTTAACCTTCGGTAGTTTGTACAAACCTATGCTTGAGTTCTCCTTCCATTCTATCTATCTTCCACCGCCGCTTACCCAGGTCTGACAATATTCCCAGACACGATCAGCCGTTCTCCCCCCCTGTCGAGAACAATCTGGACCTCTTTTATCTGAGTCATCTCACAGTTTGCCAGAATCACTTTCTGGCAAATACAAAGTCCTTCATGGCCTCACTGAACTCAGTGTCCAACATAGTCCCACCAGAGTTCTGTCCCCCCACCTGCTGTAGAAAATGCAGTCCTTACCTGACTCAGGTTTCCCTCTGGGCTAAACTTCTTCAGCTTCACTGCTTCTTTCACCACCGCTTTTCACCTGTGGTTGCTGCCACAATAGGAACCAAAAACATGGTTTTCAAATCTGGTTTGATTGTTATTTTCGACAAAGAACTCTTTTTTGAGGGACAAAATGAAAATCTTGTTTCATTTGTCAGCTGCATAGAAGCTGAAAGCAGATTAGCTGAGTTACATGGTGACACCGTGAGTTGGGTTAGGAGAAATGTCAGTCCAAATTATCATATAATTAACCTAAAAATAAACCCTGGTGTGCTTGAGTATTCATTCAGAAATGAAAACTTATTTTTGTCACCATGTCCCTGACATTTTATGTGTAGTTCATTCAGGTGTCACTATGGATGTTACCTACGCTCATTTCATCTGTGCTCATTTGCAGCATCTGCATCGTTTGACCTTTACTAAACAAATACAGGATATTCTTGGCAGTAACCTCATTTGCACGCCGATTGCTCCATTGATCAGGCATTTAACCTGCGTGCAATAGATTACACCGACTTCCTAATCAATTTTTCATTACTAGCTGGTGGTATTTATAAACCATTAAGTGATAATGGTTTTATGATGATGATTTGGAACAGGACGTCAGATTACATGATTACAAACTGTTATTTTAACAAGCATTTATTAATGGTCTGTGTGCAAACACAATATACAATAGAAACGCTGTGAAAAACTACAAATACTGGGGAAGGTTTATCGCCTTGGGGGGTCAATAAAAAGTGTCTTTTTCTTCTTTGTTTCTATTTCTATCTATTCTAGAGGTTCAGCTCATTTCCTTGTCATTCTCGGGCTACATCCATATGTTCTTTCACCTAAGCTCTCGGCGATCGATCAGGCTCTGAGGGAATGAAATATAAGACTTCTTAAACAAATCAATACGAGCAAAAAAAAAAAAAAGAAGTGTAATTATGAAGAGCATTGATTGAGATAAAGTTTGGGGATAGCAGTTTTAGCTATCGTCTGTCATCACTTTTCTTGTTTGATTCTCGCAGAGCCGCCGTGCCTCGCCGAGCTGGAGAGGATCCAAGTGCAGGAGGCGGCCAAGAAGAAGCCTGGTAAATTTATCATTTATCATAGCAGTACTGTGAAGTTCAAGATGGATCTGATTGAAGATTTTTTGAAACACTGCACTTGTGTAAGAACACCTGTTGGGCAATTATTAATCAGCGTTCATTTTGTTATCGAAAACAATGATGAAATATGTTCGTCAACGACCTCTTTTTCCATGACGGTTTGCGGGTCAATTCAGGTGCGGGTGGTTGACGAATGCATTTTTCTGCATGTTGGGCAGTGCACATTGGCTCTCATAATGGATCAGTGGGTGTGACAGCATCACGCATCACTAATGAGCACAGTCAGGAGGACTCGGAGTCATGGTACGTGTCCACAGAGGCGTTTTTTATCGCGAGGGATCGCCTCGCTTCCCAGCATTGGACGCTTGATGGGCTGCCATTAGACACAAGGGCACTCGGCACCTGATGGGATGAACGCTTTACCTCGTTGGCTGCTGCTCCAAGTTGTCTTCATTTTAGATCGACAACATTCAGTTTAAAAGTTTCTCAGGAGTTTCCAGAAGCGGCGAGTTGCGCTGGACGTCCCTGATTTGCAAAAAGTAGCCTAGGAAAAGAGGAGCGTTTGACATGTCGGTCCGTCTCTGGAACCACGCCGCCACGCTATCGGAATGCATTGCATGGCTGCTTACATAGACAATGAATGGGAAGCGTGGAAAGGAGGGAGGCTGTGGACACGTACCATAAACCATAATCATTCAACCTGTGTTATTCATCAGATAATGATGAGATGAAATCTTATGTGAATTAAGTTTGACTAGAATGACAAAATTGGTGGTTTGGCTGACCGAAATGTGACATAATCTGATGTCTAAAAAAGCACATTTGACACAAGACTAACAGTAATTTAAAAAAAATAGCTTACAAAGGTAAGAGAGAAACTAGAAGTTGACTAAAATGTAATGACTTTTCTGCAACTAAAACTGGACTACAATGTTTTGAGTTGCCATAGACTAAAACTATGAAGGATAAAAAATACTAAAATATGACTAAAACTAATAAGCATTTTTGTCTAAAGACTAAATCTAAATTGCTGACAAAGTTAACACAGCTTCAGGTCCTTTCAAAGCCATATAGTTAGCCATGAAGTGCACCATCTTGCTGGCGTGTGCTCCCGCTCTCGCTATGCGTCTCTGGGTGTATTCACGTAATAAGGCCTGGAGCAGCAGGCGAGAAGCTGGAGGAGGCTCATTTAAGAGATCACAAGCTCACGTCCCGGCTTAGGTCCTAATCAGACTGGGGGGGGATTAGAGGGCAACGCTGGTTTTAAGAAAGAGCGAGGCTAACTCTCCCTGAGAAACCAGCATGCTACAGAGTCTACCCAGCATGCAACACAGCTGCTTTTTTACTCTTCAGCTGCAAACCCAGAGAAATGTTCTTCCATCCCCGAGGCCCTCTTGTCTCATTGCTTGTGTTTTCTCTAGTTTTCACGGTAGTTGAGGAGAGGGGGGCGGAGGGTTTGGTGCTTGTTAGAGAACTTCGCTTTGGGTTTGACAAGAGTCTCCTGAGGGAGCCTGAAACAGTGGAGCTCTGTCACCGAGGCTGTCACTACATTTTTTACATGCCACTCTCACAGCATAAGGAAGCAGTACGCCAACATACTGTATGAAATCACATCCAGCAGCATGCTTGTGTAAAACAAACAGGGAAGCTCCCTCTGTCTCCGTGGTATTATTCTCTGCCAAAAAATCAGCCTCTCTATCCTGACTGATGGTCTTATCACAGGTTCACTAAGGCGTGCTGGCATTCTCATTTATGCTGCGCTCATCTCAGGCATCAGCATGAGGCAGCTATGTGTGCTTGAGGTATGAATATTTAACAACTAGGCATGTGTGTGTGTGTGTGCGTCCATGCAGGGGTGTTCATTCCCAGCTGTGATGAGGACGGTTACTACAGGAAAGTGCAGTGTGACCAGAGCCGAGGGGAGTGCTGGTGCGTCGACCAGCATGGTGGAGAGATGATGGGCACCAGAAGCCATGGCAACCCCGACTGCGGTAAGAGAGGAGGGGTTATTAGGCAAACAGATGTTTCTCACACTGTACACAGAAAGTCTGCTTCTCATTAAGTCATTTTCTGTAATTGAGTCCTTGAAGTCGTACTTTCTATCTGCCAGAGCAGTGAGATTTAAACTTTTTTCCAATGCAATACAGAGTATATATATATTTTTTTTTTTCTTGATTTTAGTGCATTGACCTGCCTTATTCTTTCGTCTTTGATAATATGGACGGTTGAGTCTGAAATTTCACACTAACATGCTATCTAGTACGCCAAAACAGCATGCGAGATATTTTAGTATGTCCGAAACCTTAGTATGAAACTAATAGTAAGCGAATTGCATACTATTTCCGGTAAAATATTACAGTATGCAACACTGGACACTATGGGGGCATAAATACCCCACAATGCAATGCGGTATTGACGACAACATTCATAACCCGATGTTGACGGACAGCTCTGTAACATCAATAACGCTTCAATTTAAGTGTGAGATTTCACTTTGCTATGCGTAATAAAATTTTAAATGAATTATCGCTTTGGTTACATGGGGTTGGCACGGGTTACCATGGGTACGAAAAGATACATACTACTGTTTATACACACAAAAGTATGTTGAACGATAGTTCACCTGTTGAGTACGTAGTGCATGGTATGTGATTACGGACGCCTTTTAGAAAATCCTCAAACAAGTTGGTTTCTATAGGCAACAGGTTTTATTATTATTTCTACATTTGGAGTTTTTTTTTCACTTGTTTTAAGAACATTTTATTGGTTTGTAGGACTCATTTAGGAATTTCAAAAACCCATGTTGGATCTCAGTGAATTATTCTTTTGATTAATCAATTAATTATTATTGTATTATTATTATTGTTTAGTCTATAAATGTCAGAAAATAGTGAAAAATGCAGTCCAAAACCAAATGAAATTCAATTTACAATAATATATAACATTAAAGAACATAAATTCTTCACATTTGAGAGGCCATAGCAAGCTAATGTTTGGCATTTTTACTGTCAGACAATTTTGTTTCAGCATTAAAGGTACAGTGTGTAGGATTTGGCGACATCTAGTGGTGTGGTTGCAGATTGCAACCAACTGAGTACCATAAGCCAGTGTTTGGTTTGTCCGTTTTGGTCCACTGTAGAAACATGGCAGACTCCATGAAGAGGACCCGTAGATATGAAGGGCTCATTCTAAACTAATGAAAACACAATTCATAGTTTGGCCCTTTAATACAAAGTCCATGTATTAATCCTTTTCCAGATGAAGTAGCGGGATATTCTGGAGATTTTGGGAGTGGAGTGGGATGGGAGGATGAAGAGGAGAAGGAGGCAGAGGACACCGGAGAGGAGGCGGAGGAGGAGGAAGAGGAGGAGGGCGAGGCAGACGACGGAGGATACATCTGGTAAAACTGTCTGACCCCACGCGGAGAGCCGAGTCACAGCCGCTGGCCTGAAAATCGACAGGGACGGCTCTCTCCTCACAGCTAAAGATTTTGGGATCGGACCGGGGAGGCATGGAGTTGTGTATCATCCTGGTGGGATATGTGGTGCTGGGCAGGTCCAGGGATGAGACGATGACCAGTTTTTGTCTTAGATATGTGTAATTGCTTCATTCTCTTGTCTCTGTTTTTTGAGCGACAGAGCTTTTTGTTTTGCCGTCCTGAAAAGCAGGACCCACTGACGACTGCACCATAGGTAGCTAAAGTCCATCAGAATTCCTATCTTGTCCGACCGCCATCTATGCATATAGAGATTACCAGTAATTTTGTATCGTGTGAACAATTGCTTGAGTATTAGAGCCGCCGTCCCACTGGAATGACTAGAGATCAGAATTTAAAGGGATAGTTTGACATTTTGGAAAACATGCGTGTTTGCTTTCTTGCCGAGAGTTTTGTGAGAAACTCGATACCACTCTTGTGTTAAATATGAAGCTACAGCAAGCAGATGGTTATCTTAGCTTAGCATAAAGACTGGAACCAGTGGAAGAGAGTTGGCTCTTTCTAAAGATTAAAAAAAACAGACCTATCAAATTCTCTAAAGCTCACTAATCACTAATAACATCTCATACCTTGTTTGTTTAATCTGTATAAATACCAACGTATAGAGAGGTGATGAAGACCCGCCCCTTCCGGTGAACCTCGATAGGACCTTATTTCGGAAAAAATATTAACGGTAGTCAACGGCGAGAGACAAATAATGTTTTGATCCTGTTTGAATTGTGCCATGAATCACACATATGAATTTAAAAGATAATTCTGCAAGTCAAGAGAGTCAGTTTGTTGTAAAACTGTTGACGTATGAGACTGAAAATACATAATTAGAAAGACTACACACCTAAATGTCGCGTAAGTGACGTCTCTCTCTCTCTGAAGCTACGTTGCCTTCGTGTTTCGTACTGGGACGTACTCACACCAGCAACGGGTCTCGCTCATTCTTTCACTTCGGTGGATAAAACACATCAGGTTAGATAACGTTAGCTAGTCTTGGTGACGTATATTGTGCGAGACGAGAGATGTAGTTCACTGAGCGGTTTCACACAACTAGATGATACTACAACAAACCTATTACAAACTGCGACTTTCCTGACTTGCAAAATTATGTTTTAAATTGATAAATATCATATGTGTGATTCTTGTCACAATTCAAACTGGATCAAAAAATTATTTCTCTTTCCATTGACTACCATACATATTTTTTTACAAAATAAGGTTCCATGTAGGACACCGGAAGGGGAGAGACTTTGCCTCTATACAACAACAACACTTTGCATTATTATGAAGACTATCCAGGAAGTCACTGGACCAGGAAAAGAATAGCTCCCTGTAAAAAAAGCAAATTGTTTTTACAGTTTTTGTAGGGATTAAACAAACAAGATTTAGCGTGTTGATTAGTGAGCTTTAGAGATGCTGATAGGCAGATTTTATTACCTTTTGGACAGACCTAGGCTAACTGTTTCCCTCTGGTTTCAGTCTTTAATGAATGATATGTGACTGTTGTGTTCACAACTTGTTTCTGCTGCCCTCAAGTGGCCAAAAAGAAAATCAGTTATTGCAGCTTTGAGCTAAGCTAAGATAACCCTGGTTTAGCTTCATATTTACATATTTATAGTGGTATTGATCTTCTCACCTATCTCGAAATATATAGCAAATAAGCGTATTTCAAATGTCTACCTATTCCAGTTATGTGCAATGAGTTTATGTATGTCCAAACTGATTCTGTATATAAATCCAGTGTAAATGATCTGTGAAGCGAGCTTCGAGGATTCACGGTTTCAAGCTACCTTCATGTTAAAGGTGCACCACAGCTCATTGCAGTTTTTAAATCGTACATACTTTACGAAATACGTGGACACACACGACTATACAGGACCTACATTTCCATTTACTTTTATTGAAAACCTGTAGAATGTACTTAAATGGCCCAAACTGCACCTCCAGTAGAAACCACTAGTCGCTGTCCTCTGCTTACTCTGAAATCATGTCAAAGAATGTGCCACGACTATGTTTTATTCTGAGTTTGCAACCTGAAAAACTGTATTTTGTGTTTATAAAAAAAAAAATGTGTGCATTACTTGAAGTTCTGTGTGTATACTTGAATTCACATTGTACTTTTATTTTCTATGAGAATATTGTTGCCATGTCTTCATTCATGCTATTGGTAGGCCAGATGTTTGGTTGTTTTTAGTATTGCATGTTAGTAAATAAGAATGTACTTCTAGGCTGAGCACTTTACTAATAAAGGCACTGGAGCCAAACTGTATGTTGACTTCAATCTTATCCAATTAATATCATTCAGAGAGAAATGCGGCTACGGTGCCATCATGGGTCACACACCATCTTCCAATTTATTTAAGGATGACTATTTTTGGTAACACTTAATTTCACGGGTCTGCAATTTCATGGTAACAAGGTGATAATTGGGTAAATATTGGGGTAGTTTGGCAGTAATTCCAAAGAAATTTCAAATAGGTTACTTGCTAATTACCATGAACCTGCTGACCTTTAAAATGAAGTGTTACCTTATTTTTGTATTGATCCTGCTAGATAAAGAAAGGAACACTGTGCAGAGGTGCCTCCGGGGAAATTAAAGGAACTGTATGTAACTTTTTACACATATAAATTGTTTTTGAAATTGCCAATATGTGAACAGGTTGTGACCTAACTTTCCTTCTGCGTCTTTCTGGGTTTCCTCTCTCAGCCTGTAGACCGCTTTTAATGTGAAAAACCCGGGCCCGTTTTTCCGGGAAAATCCAATGGATGTGGCGTCATGCGTGCTCGCGATGCCTTACCTGTAGCTAACGTTCGGTTAGAAATGCAACACAACACAAACTCCACGGAAGCAGAAAACACAAAGTTATAACTAGTGAAGCTCGTATTGCAAAAGAGAAATGTGACCGACGACGAAAACTAGTGTTGTGGGAGTAGAGCAGAGCCAGTGCGAAGAGTGTGTGTGTTCACACTAGTATCAACAATAGCCATGCCTTTGATTCACGGAGGGATCTTCGTTTGGTAAGCTAACATTACTGTTAAGCATGTGAAATATATAGTTCTAGTGTGGTTTTAGCTGCTAATGTTGCTAACGTTAATCACCATGATGCCTGTCAATCCCGTTCATTCTTGTGTGTGTCGGTAGTGCGAGCATAAGCGCAGGCAATAGGATGCTGGCTGTCGTTGACTTAACGACCACAGGTGTCACTGTTAACGAGCAATTTCCGATTCTCACAGAGAGTTTAAATGGATTCGTAAGGTGTAATCAGGTTGATTGTCCTCGCTGTCGGAAGGTGGTCTGGAGAGGATATGTATCACCGACTTAATTCAGCAGATACAGATTTTCAAATTAAGCTTGTGTGCTAAAAAACGATTTTGAGCATAAATGAACTGACTCTATTTTCAGTAAGCCCACCTTACCTTACCTTATGGAGTATTTTGCTTATTAAGCCCAAGCTGCGTGTGTAAATATGAATATTTTGCAGCACAGAACTACTCTCTCGTGACCTTTGGGTCGCCCACCTGGTGTGTAAAGCACCGATTGCTGAAGCTTATTACAGCTGGGGGCAGTTACAGCCTGCAATTACATGTGATCATGTTTAACAAGACGATTTCATCATCATCTATACGATCATGGAGCCTGCAGTGGAATAAAAACAAGAAGTTGAAAGCTGCAGAGTCTCCTCTCAGTTGAGTCTCTGACAAGCAGAGGGGGATATTTGCTGGAGATATTCTGGTGCTCAGCTGCCACCTCATGCTAGAAGAACAAATTACAGCCACAATGTGAAAGACAATACTGTCAGAGGGCATATGGATGATAAAATCTGCAATGAATGGATCCGTGCCAGTTCAGTGCAATTCCCAATCCTACAGTTGCAAATAAAAATTCTGGATTCAAATTCTTAAATTAAAAGGATATTTCCAGCAGTAAAATCTTAGAAATTATTTTGTCAGGCAGCCAGTGAAGCACAGCAGCAGGGATTGGGGTAATGAGTCACTTCTCATGGAGGGTGTTAAAAGCCTGAAAGCAGCACTCTGCAATAGCTGCAGTTGGTTGATATCACAATAAAGCGAATCACAATAATGAGGGCTAAAGATAAACACATCAACGACTTTCTCAACGTCTGAGAATGAAAGTAAAAATCTCAGCGGTGTGCCAAAACAACTGCTCGAAAACAACAGTGCCAAAATAAATAGAGTGTATCTCTGCAACTACAAGGTCTATTTGAATAATCTTGGTGTCGTAATAAAGGTAACACTTGTGAGATGTCTGCAGAGGTGTAAGCATCAGTGTATTTGTTACTGGGTATATGTAAATGAAGATGGAACACAGCATACATGAAAGATTTAATTTTCACCAAACACAACTGTACACTTTTAGAGTGAATATCCCTTTGGAATGATGCAGTTGCAGCCCAAAACCTAAACCATATCACAACATCTGCGCATTACCTGTGCACAGACTGATGTTAATAAAGTGAAGCAGAGCAAAGATGGAGAGGTTTTAGTAGTAGCATGTTAAGGCCGAATCTTCAAATTGGCCATATGGGTACCATCTTTGCCATTTGAAATTTTCTCAGGTAATCATAAAACTCATTTAATTTCAGTTAGATGTCACTATAGGTATTCATTTAATATAATTACATCTGTTTGGGGCTTTGTTTTGAAATATCAGCTCAAGCCTGTACTGAAACTGCCTTAGGAATGAGTGCAGTACCGCGATTCATCCACCAGATGGAGACAGATCATGTTTTCACAGGAAGGCTGAGGATAGGCTGTTCGATGCTGGAGGAAGGCAGAGTGCAAACGCTCCTCCATGCCATGTAAATGAATACAAACGGCTGGAATCAACTCAAAATCGATCCAGAGACATTGGACTAGCAGCGTTGATATGCGCTCGAACACAACTTCTGATCATAAAACAACAAAGGTAAGACATTATTTATGGTTATGAATGTATAAAGTGACATTTATTTCTGCTCTTCTCCGGCTGCTGGTTCAGTGAGTTTTGGTCGTAGCGTGATACGACTTAAACTGTTGGAATGTGGAGTGTCGAACTTTCATACAGTAATGCCATATCGTTTGTGAGAATAATAGTTAGAATGAAGTAGCAAAATCACTAGCACCACTATGTAGCCTGTTAGCGTTATAATGTTTTTGCTGTGTGCTCATTAAGTTGCTTGGTGTTGGAATTGCTTTTCGTTTAGGTAAAAATGATTATCACAAGCCTTTAGCTGAGCTTTTTCCCGTTATGTGGGTATGCAGAATGAATATGTTCCTACTCGGGGTGTCAAATTTAATGCCACTAATTTCTTAAAGTATTAACACAACTTGCGATTTTTAGGTTGTCGCTGGGTCGGTTTTAAAGCTAGAGTGAAGATCCTGGTATCATATGAAACTAGAAAACCTAAGGAATCCATTGGTACCATGTCATACTAGCTTGTCTCAAAGGAGGCTAAATAAAGCTCTAAACGTATGCTACATTTTGGTGTTTTCAAATGTTTTCAAACAAAACTTAATCTTGGTCACTTCGACCTCTGATGTCTGGATGTTCTGTCAACGGGTTTATCTTGATATATCTCTCTGGTATCATTCACACTTGGTTTGTTTTTTTCCCCTTCAGGCCTAAATGTGTAGCAGATGCTGAGCAAATGATCTAAACAAGTGCCAAGCCTTGAATAACAAACAGGTAAGCAGTTTCTTTAAATCCCTTAAGAGACAAAATGCCTCCCTAAATCTAATATACAGCTAAAAACAAGGAATACAAGTGTATGAATAAGGTTTTAATTGGAGTTATAATCAAAGGTGACACGTGGCCAGTTGAGTCCAAAAAAAGAGTTTTTTTTATTACAACATGTGAACCACTCATTATCACGTATAGATCAATCTTTATGTATGCATGTTGTCACAATTTGCACAGATAATTGCTGCAAATATTACTTCAAGTTAATCATCTATAAATAACTTTATTAGTGTCAACTAATAGGCAGTTACTGTACAAACATTTACATCTGTATTATACATAATTTACAGGAGTTCAGCGACTGGTACAGTTCAAAGGGAAAGCAGTTTGTTTACATGTGTGCCATATCTCAGTAAACACTGTATAAAATCTCTTTCATATGTAGCTCTTTTCATCTCAGTCCCAAACATCCCCTGCATATTTTAATAAGCAGAATATTCAAAATGTTAGCCTGTAAACATGGGATGCAGGAAACAGTAAATGGGGTACAATGATCAAATGTTTCTGTTCCTCATGATCTGTTTCCAGCTTCTCATGATGAGGATGCAAATTTGTGCAGGTCATTGTAAAAATATATGCATGTTTACATGCAAGGACTCAAACATCCGGAATAAGATATTAATTTACAGATAAGCATGTTTGCAAGTGCACTCTCATATCTTTTCAGATAGTCAAAAAGTGCAGCACTTCAGCCCTATTGCACAGCCTACATGCTGATTACATGCAGATATATTGCTCAGGCTTTAGATTAAAAGGAATAAATAACAAAAAGTAATAATGAACGATTTCAATTAACAGGCTCAGAACTACATATATTCTTTCCTACTCTTAAATACAGAGGAGTAAGATTGTCTCTGCTACAGTACAGTTGGTCATTCTACTTTATTACTTCCCGACATTTTAAGCGCAATGATTTATTACAGCCTTCATGATGTAATAAAGCAAAGGCAGCCATTGAACGTCGTAAAAGTCCGGTATTTGAGCTCTGTACTGAACACCCCCAAAGTCAAAGATAATGAAGACTTATTTCTAACACTCTTCAAATTAGCTGCCTTCAACGCAACGCTGGGTCAACACACATATATAGCAAAAGAGGCAAAAATAAACCAATTACATCAGGACACTGAAAGTGAGGAGTGCATTATTCACGGCAGCACACTCATCAGTGAGCCGCTCAGTTTGACTCAGTTTACTCGTCGCCTTTGCCTGTAATTGCGGGACGTGCTGTCTCTTCTCCTTTTTCGGTTTCTAAAGAGGGTTTGATGTTATTTTGGCTCGGCGCTCAGCATGGAGGATATCTTTTGTTGAAGTCCAATCTCTCTCCGTGCTAATCCCGAAGTCATTAGCATACATCTCTGGCTATATGCTTTGAAGGCAGCGGCTGCGTATCATTAGATTAAAAGAACTGAAATTAATCTGCTGTATTTAGTTATATATTTTAAAATCTGAACTATCTTAATCCGATGTCGGAGAAGCATTAAACTACCCAACACAATCACCACCATTTCCTTAATTTATCACTTCCTTCCTAATAAATGCAACACTGATGTGAACTTATCTACATTCTTGCATAATGTCTGCTTGTGTATTGTAATCAGGTATGGTGGAACCTCATTAACATGCCATGGAGTTATAGACAACTCGGTTAATTCTCACATTAATAACACAGGTAGGACAGTTCACCATGAACCACTTTTTAAAAGTTTGCATAGAAACCTTTAAATCCTGAAGAAAGTATTAAAAAGAATATGCTCTTGTAGTTTTTAAATTTGGGCTGACTGACGCTGGCAAAGACGCAAAGTCTTTGTCATGCTTCGGGGGGAAAATGTGTCAAGAAAATCCCCTCAGTCCTGCGTGTCAGTCGATGTACTGTGATAACCATCTGAAACCTTCCCCGTAGCCTTGTTTCTTCAACACGCTGCACATGAAAATCTCCAGCGGCCGGGCGTTCAGCTCCTTCAAAGACACGTTTCCCTGTCGATAACAAATACGGATAAATGACGTGCCCACACACACATAGATAGATCATATTATTTATGTGAATTAGGGTCCATAACGCTCCTACCTTTCCGGTAACTTGACCATCAAGGGCAAAAGCTCCTCTCAGTCCTCCTTCACTGATGGCCTCGGGACAGTCAATTTTATTACCCAGCACCAACACTGGTACATTGACTATGGTCTCGTCTCCGAGGAGAGCCTAGAAATACAAGAGCAGCACAATCATCAACAATCTTTTTAACAGTCAGTACCGTATGATGGAAACAGCTTGTAAAGGCAAAGTTTAAACTCACGTCGAGTTCAGTCTTGGATTCTGTGAGTCTGTCGTGATCCGCACAGTCTACAATAAAGACGACTCCGTTCACAGCCGGCAGGTAGTTCTTCCACACTCTTCGAGCTGTAAACAAAGAGAAAACAGTATGTGAATAATAGCTGTCCTTACAGCAATTCAATATGACAAAGAGTCACCTCAGCTTGTAATGCTGCAGTTTTAACTAGGAACTGGTGAGATTAAAAACTGTATCCTTTTATTGTCTCTGTGTACAATCATAAGGTGACACAGGCACTTGCTGCCTTTAAATTTCCATTCAAATGTGATAAATATTTCAAGCTTAGTGGTTCCATCTGAGCTGATTTGAAACCCTAAAAATGTCATTACACGTCAGCACTGCGGGCGCTACAGAGACACCGTGTGGCAGCCACGAGAGCTGTGATTGGTCAACTTGCTTCTGTTTTCTCCGACATATTCCTGATGACAGTAAAGATTACTGATACCGAAGGCAACATGAAGCGAGTTGACAAAAAGACTCCGTAATTGTATACTTTTCAATTGACAACAACCCTCTCCTCCCTGCCATTTTTCCTTTCATCACAACATTTATGAAAGAATTTGAACATGACTACTTCTGCTGTGGGTGAAGGAAACAATCTGATAATGTACGTCATCCATGTAGTTTTGAGGTGGCACCACGAGTATCTACAGGTCAATCCTACCCTGGATCTTTCAGAACATGTTGGCTGAGAAGTAAACACCCTGCTTTATGATGTTATATTTCACCAAAATCTACAAAAAGCAGAGAGACAAATATGTGTTTCTATAGTATGTTATTATTGGCAAAAGTGGAGAAAGATCTCACCTTGTACATGTCCGCCCAGATCAAATGTGGTAAATGTCATCCCAGCAATTGACAGCTCTTCAGATGCTTTGTTAAAAAGAAGATAAAATTCAGTATTATTAGAGTGATTTTTTGGCCAACACAGTGAGACGACAAGGCTGGAAATAGATAGGTAGATAGATGATATCAGGTAGTTCAGCGATATGGCATGCATTGCAAGACAGTCATCTACAATAAATAACAGTTTAACTGAGGATAAAAATATACTCCCAAATAAGTGAAATTATTTTTCAAAAAGAAGGAATCAATAATAATCATACTGTATTCATTTACTGCATAATAAACTATATTTTCTGTATACCCGACTGTATGTACAGCCTGTGCTACAATAACCTGTGGTATACAAGTTGGTAACAAGTTGACCCATCTAACATGTCTAACATGTCGACGTAGGATGGCACGCTACAATCTCAATCTTTCCTTACTTGGATGCAGCGTCGGCACGTGTTGGCCGAGTCGGTCGTCCTTCAACATGTGTAGGAGTGTTGTTTTACCAGCGTTATCCAGGCCCAGGAAAACCAGCTTCCCAGACTTTTTGTACAGACCTGGAAGAAATATTTCAGAAATTTCATTAGTGAAATCCAAGTCCTACTTAATCATTTAATAACCAATACAATAACTTCCACTCAAGCAATGGGGTCTTTACACTTTTACTACCCTGGCTACATTTCAGAAAGAATACTTTATGGCTATAAATTACTTAGTGGTCTGTTTCACACACATAACTATGCATTAGTTTGTGACTTAAAGTTTTTTTATTAAACCCAAGCTGGACCACATACATTTCAATACTGCGCAACATGTCAATAATTCAACTATTCCTCAAAGTGATCTACTTTACAGTTGATTAAGTACTGGTGGTATTACTGCCTCTATTAAGTTTCCACCACTTTTAAATCATTGCAAAACTGCACACAGTACTTACCTAGGAACTGTAAAACACCACTAAACCCCCTGTAGATCCAGTCGAACAGAAATGACATCTTGACGGTCTTTGACTGAAACAAGAAAGAGATCAGATCACTATCACATAATACTGCACTGCGTGACCAGAAAAAGCACACTTTGCTAATGTATACAGTATGTTATTGTTTGTTTATATTTTCTATTTTCTAAGCTAGTTGTAGCAGTCTTAGTATATTTATAGTGTATTCTAATATATTCTTTATATTGTGTATACTAAAGACATATACTGTATCTCTTGTGTTGATATGTATATTTACTGTGTATTTACTGTTCCTGTGAATTGCCTGGATAACCTGCTGCTGTTACACAAGAATTTCCTAATTTGGGATCAATATAGTACATCTATCTATCTATCTATCTATCTATCTATCTATTGACACTGTATATTTTTGCTCTTGCTTATATTGTATGAAAGCAAGGTGGACACAATATTAGAAAACACCCATCAACATAACGCATTAGAAAATGTGCCGTAGAATTGGGTCAACATACATCAAGTAGTATGTTTAGTTTAGTAGTTTATACAAAAACTGATCAGGTAGTATTTCTTTGCAGAACAATATACTTTTCCACAGCTGACATTTTGGCAAGAAAATCACAGGCTGCAGTCCATTTAGGTGAGCTGGATCCAGTTATCCTGGTATTGTGCAGCATGCTGGCTCACTGTCACGGCTAACTGGGACACACAATGGAACTGAGCCATCGTAAACTACATTAGTTTCCTCTGTGTTTTTCCTGCTATGACTAGTCAACATGTCTGCCGTGAGAAAGGTATGTTATTGCATCATTACGTCACACTGCTGCTTTTAATATATAAACTGTGGGAAAAAAAAGTTCGGAAACTTGTGTTAGGTGGATTATTTCTCTGAGGTTACAATGCTAACTGGCATTGTATTTTACATTGTTGGAAAGCCTGTTTATTTACCTTTACAATGACCAACTTGTAAGGATCATGCATTTGTGGGATGAGCAGCACAGCTGATTATGTGGGTAGCAGTGTATTCTCCTGTTGGAATTGACTCTTGTTTTGAGTTGTTTGGTGGATTAGATGATTGAACTCTCTATCAGTAACAAGGAACAAACAAGACATATTGGCTATTTTACACCTTATTCGTTGAAGTTCATTGGTAGCCTTATAAGAATACACTGTTTACCATTGGCAGAGCATTTTGGCAAATTTTTCCTGGGCGCTACCCACATAATCAGCTGTGCTGCTCATCCCACAAATGCATAATCCTTACAAGTAAGTTGGACTTCACTGTGAAGGTAAATAAACAGGCTTAATACAATGTCAATTAGCATTGTAACAACAGAGAAATAATCCACCAAACACAAGTTTCCGAACTTTTTCCCCCCAGTTTATATATGTGACATGACACTGCACAGCTGCACCCACACGTAGCAGGTGGCTAGGTAGTAAAATGTGATGTTGACAACACTTCATGGATCATTTAGAGAGCAAATGTAGCTACCAAAACGTTAGCAGCAGCTAACATTAGCTACAGTCTAGTTAACAACGCTCCTTTCTGCTATACTATTAAATGACAATTACAATACTCAGCAGTCTAATGTTTAAACATATGAAAAACACCACTGTAGTGTCTTGTGTAGCGTGTATCAGTGCGCTAGTGAACCCACACACTGTCACATGACGCTTCTTTAGCTAGGTAGCATTAGCATGTTAGCTTAAACCTCTAGTACTTTCTACAGTCTGATCTCATGACAGCGTTTAACGGACTACATACTGCTCGCAAATTTATATTATGAACTAATGTCAGCAACGTAATGTGTTTTTATTGTGTCTTTATGCCAGATTGTTAGCAGACTTACCCCTCACAGCTCTGACAGAGCAGCCTACAGGACAGTAGTATTGGTGGTCTCCTTGGAAACAGTCAATCACACTTCCGCTTCTTCTTCTTCTTCGTGGTTTAGAATTAGAGTCCAGTGTGGTGCAGCAGCGACCTCATCTGAGCAGGAGGTCTACTACCTCCAGCTGCTGTTTTTATTCTTCTTACAAACTCTTTTTAATGGTGTTTTTTCCCATTGTAAACAGAAGTTTCAACATGTTTTTTAAACCATA
>CAKALG010041949.1:0-15930 GCA_916700815.1 Helicolenus hilgendorfi
GGTGTGGTCCCGGTCGCAGCGCCGAAGGGGACAGAGGGAAGTGGAGGCAATGACGGGCTCAGCAAACTATTAGCGGGTTGAGTTAACTTTTGTGGAAGTACTGTAAACAGCTCAATGGGCTGACATGGGACCTGGGCTCTGAAGCACTATTTCAACTCGCATGCGTCACGCACTCTTTCATGTTTGACTGACATCACTTTGTGTGGTCCTAGCAATAAGAATTAAGATGAGATTAAGAATGGTTGTTGGACTCTTGCATCGTCGGTTATTGTTTACGCGCACAAAGAAACTTGCCTATAAGCCATATTCCAATTAAAGACCGATTTAGTTTACTTGAATTCCCTGGCACAGAGTATCCCTGTTGCCGTGAATAAACCTGTTAAGAGAAAACGTCTGTGCGCCTGTGATGACCTGCCTGCGTATACAACACGCTGCTGAGAAGGTTTGAAAACAGAATCCCGTGAAGTTATGATCTCTGAGATGATAGTCTCATCACCATGTAACCGTTACCTTGTTTGACTGTGTGCTGACAGAGAAAACCAACAGTGAAAGAATATTTCTATGCTGCAGTGATCTGTGTGATACTTCATCATGAGAATATGAGCCTAACTGGAGTATTTTAATAAAGTTCTGCCAACCCAAAACCTTGGAAATGTGGTCACCATCCTCACAGTAACACTGTAGACCAGCAGTCATAAAGGAACCTAACTCATTACCGGACACAAAGATGTCCATATTCCCCAATCAGTAATATACCGAAACCACTTCAGTACTGTGTGCGTAGACACACACGTGTGCATACACCATGACGTTCAGTTCCTGCATCAAGACGAGCCCTGTCAGAGAGTTGTCAGCACTTCCTGATGTATTTCAGATGGCGCTGGTTGTGATGTGGGCTCTGCTAACTGGTCTAGTCAAGATGCAGCAGGCATCCACACAATGGGAGCACTCAACTGTCCAGTTAGACACTACAAAACAGACGGACAGAGACATCCAGCAAGCCAGCCAGCCAGCCAAACCAGACAGTCAACCCACCACAAAGCGACTTGAGACGCTACGTCGCATCTGTATGTAAAGCAGGCTAATGGGCTAACAGCTAACAGAGGTCCCTGGAAGCCATATGGTCACAACCGCAGAGAGAGCTAAGCCGGGCTGGGCCAGGCTAAGCTAAACCTCAGTACCTCAGAGAGGAAGAGGAGGACAGGGAGAGAGGTTAATGGTCTCTAAAGCAGATTTGGGAATGGTGGTTGGAAATGTAAACCTGCTCCCGGACGTGTGTGACAGCCAATAACTTCTGTATAACGTCAAGTCAAAGAGCACTTTTGCTGATGCTTGAACCCCAAAGATAAATGTGGTAAAGATTGGCATATATTGGGAGCCTAGAGATTCAAGGATTTATTATAGTCATTATACAACACAGGATTGTATAATGAAGTGTAGTTGTAGCCCCTCACACGCTACACACAGAGAATGTATAAACCGATGTTCAAAATATTTAAAATAGAAAAGAATATAAGCAATAAAATAAAACAAACTGTATAAAAGTAGCACTGAAGGAAGAAATAAAAAGGAAAACTAAATTGTATTTACAAGGAATATATAGTTATGTATACTGTATGTTAGGGCTGTCAATCGATTCAAATATTTAATCGCGATTAATGAATCGCACATTTTTTTATCTGTTCAAAATGTACCTTAAAGGGAGATTTGTCAAGTATTTAATACTCTTATCAACATGGGAGTGGGCTAATATGCTTGATTTATGCAAATGTATGTATATATTTATTATTGAAAATCAATTAACAACACAAAACAATGACGAATATTGTCCTGAACCCCTCAAACTGCATGTGATTATCATAAAGTAGGCATGTCTGTACAGGGGAGATTCGTGGGTACCCATAGAACCCATTTTGATTCACATATCTTGAGGTCAGAGATCAAGGGACTCCTTCAGTGTCATATGATACCAGTATCTTCACTCTAGCTTTAAAAATGAACTGCGAAACCAGTATAACAGAAAGTTCCATGTCATTTCCAAAACATTTAAAGTCGTTATTGATAGATATGTGGGTGCCAGATTTCAAAGAATCTAATTATGTGAAATTCAGCGTGTAGCTCAACAATATCTCAGGAAGGTGGTCTCTTGTTGACATGGGGGCTTTACCCCTAAGTACTAGAGTGTAAGGACATGCCACTGGGCCACTCTGCCCCAACAGAACTAGATACAGTGAAATCTTGCATATCACTGACTAACATCGAAGGACCACCATCCAAAGTAAATGGGTATCTTGTATTCCTGCTCCTATACAAGTACAACAATAATGGAGTTATAGTTTGGTACCTGTAGAGTAAGGCGTTTAACAGCATCCCAGGCTTGGGCGATGAGCTCCTTCATCCTCTCCTCTGAGGTTGTCCACGACTCCGCTGCCGTGGTGTCGGGCATCACCTTCATTGGGATGGACAGGGGACGTGATTCTGGAAAAGAAAGAAAGCGATAAAGACAAAAGACATTGGATCCTTACATTGTTTTAAAACAGCTTTTCTTAAAACAATCATTCATATTCTGGTTGTGCATCATTTTACAGTACCCAGTATTAATGCGTTTTGTTTAAACTTCTGGTCCTGTGATGAAGTAACCTCTGTACTATAGAAGTACTGTAGAACCCTGTAACATATGATATAAAATCAATATATAGTACACGTGACTGTGTTCTGTCCTGCATTAATCCTTTATTTAACTCTCTTCATAATTCACTGTTATTTTCATTTGCTGTACAGTATCATGTTATATGATGCTTTACTGACACTTCATTGAGGTGATGTAATGTTGGCACTCAGGTTTCTTGTCTCCTACAGCCGGAGAGGGAACTATGAGAACTGAGGGAATGCACGCACACACACACAGTGTCCTAGACATGACATGTCCTGGTGTGCCTGCTGTGGTCCAGACGAAGGTCGATTGTCTGCGCCGACACTCATGGCAACAGCCAAGCACACAAATCCCACAGCAGCAACTCCCTCAATTAGCCTTAGCACTCACCGTATTAACCTGAAGGTGAAAAGGACACCTTCAGTGTTCAATGGACGGGTGTTGTGAGAGAAGAAGACATGCAGATAAAGGAGAAGCTGAGTGGAAGAAGCAGAAATGGAAGGAGCTGAGACAGAGGCGTATAGACCGAACGCACATTCTAGCAGGTTAGCCTGAGGTCTGTGGATGTTAAAGCCATCAGGGCGTCAGAGGTGAGGGAAGGGGGGTCCCTCTGAAGACACATTAAGACATATTCCATGATTTAAAAGGTCTGCCTTGCTCAGCAGCTCTATCCCACAGTTGTCATGAAACAGCGGTGATGTCACAGCACCGCCGTGCCTCCTCAGACGCCACGCTCCCAAATATCACTAAAACAGCCAAGCGGGTTGGTGGGGCGATGGACAAAAAGGATGGTTAGTAACCTCGGTTTAAAACTTGTGGGTGGGAGCATGTGTGTGTGTGTGAGGTGAGGTCACAGGTGCGTGTGTGTAAAGTTTGTGTGTGTGTGTGTGGAAGTGGAAGAAACCAGACCGAAGGCCGAGATCATCGTGTCTGGACTCTCTTACGGTATTTTCTCACACTCAGCATCCAGGTGCCTCTGGCATTCAGGGACTATGAAATGGACTGTTTTTGTCATGATGCCTACAATCAGTGTTGCATCATTGTGCACTATATGCACACTACTTTGACCGCACTGTACATTTTGTACATTTGACAAACCCGGATTTTCCAATTTGCCTTCTCCCTCGTTCTTATTCGTCAGCGACATTGTTTCTGCGAGCCTCGTACACAACCGATTCCACTGTTCGCATACTTTTGCTAAATATCCACATCGTCTCGGATGGCAGAAATTGACTTTGACAGGACAGATTGTGTTTCATGGACTGTCTTTCATTGAGTAATGTGCAGAGAGTGCTGCATAAACCGCTGTGATATCATTGGGTTGTCAATAGTGTTTTGTTGTAGCGGGCAGTGTGTGTGTTAGAGTATTCCTGTCACACTGCATTAAGAGAGCTGTTTCCTGTTTCAGCTCTGCAGGGGATCCGTACAGACATGACAGAGCTCTGTGGCTGCTGCTCTCTGTCATGTGGCCCAGCTTTCTAGACCATGGAGACGCTACCCCAGGGACTGGGCATGCTCTCTCTGTGTGAATGTGTATTTATTTGTTAAGTAAAGTAGTGTATGTGCATGTGTAACCTTTTGGGTGCACCCACGTTGACATGAATGTCTGTGTACACCGTTGGTGGTTATCACTGGAAATAACAGTCTCACTACTTACGTCAGCGTCCTGGTTATCCCCCCACCATACCCGGATTACATCCTTGCCTAACCAAACAGCGCCTTCCCACATCGGAAAATACAACGCAAACATATATCCACACACACTCCCCTGACAACACACAACAGAACAAACACTAAAGCAGACCCCAAATGAGTTCACACCCACACCAATCATCATTGGTGAAATCTTAGAGTAAACAGAGACCACCCTTCTGGCCATCTGAAACATTAATCCTGGTCACACACACTCATACCATGTCCCCCCAATTTACCAAACTAATCTATTACACACCATGAGATTTGTTAGCGTGAGGGTGGAGTGGACCCCGCATGACTAGAAGTTGGAGACTATCTGGCTGTGTGTGTGTGTGTGTGTGTGTGTGTGTGTGTGTGTGTGTGTGTGCATTTTGAAAATTACATCTATGAGCTTAAATGCACGATTGTGAATATGCAAGCCAACATGAGTAGGTGTACAGTGTGCCACATGCACTATGCACTCACATAAACCTGTGGAACTCATTTTATAATGCCCAACATGAGTATTAATTTACAATGTACATGTGGGCACACACGCGTTAACCTTCTGAGAACCATCTGAAAAGCCGTCATTGGAAACTGTTTGGAAAAGGGCAGGCGCTTTCAAAAAATACTCGGCAGGTGATTGGATGAACCATCTGTCAATCAAACTTTTGCCAAAGCCAGTCAGGAGAAGAGCATTTACATCTTTTCTGTCGAGAAAAGCCTTAATGAAGAAATCCAGTTCTGATATAACTGATGCTATTGCAGCATCTACGCTAACCTCTTCAGAAGCCACCATTGTTGTTTAGAACGAATAGTCGCCTCTCCGTGATGTCACACACACACCTAAGCCACGCCCATAGCTGCTACTAGCTCCTCACAGGACGCCGATTGGTCCGTGCTCTGGCTTGCCAGACTTAAACGCATTACATGAAGCCTGACAAGATGGGTTTTTGCACGTGATATGTGATCCTGCAATTCCTGCGTGATCTACCGACATCACGAGAATCCAGCTGCCGTGTGAGGTAACACACACGTCAGCACAGAGCCTGAAATTGGGCCAACAATTGCTGTTATTAAATTCAGACTTTAACACCGTGACCTTCTACTACACTCTCATTTCAAATCAATTCCACCTTCAAAATTTTAATCTGAGTCATGTTCTAGAGGAACCCATCACTCTTCTTGATATTATTACTTTTTGGCCAGGCCTCAGAGGCTGCAGTTTTCATCTAAAAACTGGTTATTGCCCTAATCCTATGGACCTTATGGCTAACCTTCACCTGAAATAGACCAAGGAGAGAAGTCATTTTTTTCTATACTTTGGGGGTAGGCAAGACTGTGAATGTCCTTCCCAGGAGAGAGTCTGTTAGGCCAATCAGAAAGTGTGCATAGGCAGTAACAATGCAAGGCCAGTCTGCTCTCCGCTTTGTTTTAAATACCATTCCAGGACTCTGTTTGTTAATCCTGGGTCATTATTTGGAATGAAACTGCCATATCTTGTTATAGTGACTTGGCGCCCGCCATTTCTGCAGGGAGGGGATTGAAAAAAAAAAGAGAGAGGCAGGCAGGGACAGAGAATGAGAAAGACAGAGAAAACACAAGAGGTCTAAATTCAAATGAAAGAGAAATATGACAGGAGCGCCCAACGCTCTTAAACCTGCCCAGGCCTAACAAGTCCTGAGAGTCCTCTTAAAGTGGGGTTATTCCCCCTGTCTCGTGCCATCTCAGCCATGTCCTCATTTTCACCCTCTGTTAGGCCATTAGGCTAATATCTTATTGGCCAAACTCTGGCCATACACCCTTCCCCTCTCCTTTCCTCCTCTGTTTTGTTCTCACTCTCTCCCACCACTCCCTCTTTCTCTCTCAGTGTTCAGAGCTGCCAGTCCAGTCCCCTATAAACATTCTCGTGTTCTGCTGGTGATTATTCATCCTCTTTAACAGCTCCATCACATCTCCCAGCGAGCGAAAGGCCCGGCTCTTTTAAGACCCACAGCCCGGGCCGAGAGACGCGGAGCCCCATTACAGCACGTTGACTTTAAGGCGAGAAACAAATCAGCGTTGCCTCGTTTCATGAGGTACAACACAACACCGCTGTGGCAGAGTAGCAATGCAATAAAATGTGTGAACACACACACAAATTCACTCTGATTTAACAGTCTTCACAACAGCAGTGGCGCAAAGTATCCGCACGTCCTTCCCAAGTGGTTGAGCAAGTCGGCCGTAAAAACAGCCTCATTGAGGGATTTCGGCGTTTCCCCATGCCGCCTGCTATCTTTCTGGTATGTTCCCTTTTACAAATGGTTTACAGTGAGTTGAAGTGTTGTATATTCTGTTACAGCTGCGTGCAGAGGCAGCAATGGGGCTCTTTAATAAACCTGCCCGCCTATTTGTTTTGGATGCAGATCGGTGTTTATTTAAATATTTACGTAACTCCATTTGTTATGGGGTTATTGAAGCCGCCATGAAAAAGTGGCGGCCCGGCCAGGCTGACTGAACGGGTGAGGAATGGGGCTGAGGGGGTGGCAAGAGGACTTTGTTTTAAGAGTTTTATCTTGCCAATTTATTTCTACTCTACACACACTTAGGGTTGGGTACCGAAACCTGGTGCCAAAATGGCAGCTGGTATCTACCGGACCGAATGGTAACGCAGATTTCGGTGCCACTTAAATTCCTAACCTCCCTCTGGTGCTCCGAAACGGACATTACAGGTAACAGATGCATCCCCGCATGTCCCGTGCTATCGCTGGTTAACAATATTGCACTCGCTTGCAGCGGCAGCAGGTAGCGTACCGTTAGCTCGCAGCCAGCTTAAAGTCTAAACACAGTTAAAATGCCTAAACATAAACAGTCTAAAATTGTGGCTGGGGACACGACAGCAGCCTTCCATCAGGTTAGTAATGTAATGTAACGTTGATTGCAAATCTTGCATTTATAAAGTACTAATTCGGGCTGTACTGAATCATTCAAAGCTTCCAATTCCAATTATTATTGTTAATAACTTACAGAAACATTGCGTGCAGTAGTCCACCTTCTCTGTTAGCGCTCGCTGTGTGTTAACAGTTAATATCTTGATCAATTTCATCTTAAAATTTGCCTTAGCAATAAAGAAGCCATTTTTTTTATCTCGTTGACCGTCATTTTTTTTCTTTTTTGCATGTTTTTTTTTAAGTATCGGTTCAGGCATCGTTTAAAAAATGTTGTTTTAGCACCGTTATCGGTGCCCGAACAATACCCGACCCTACAAACACACTGCATGATCTCTCTTTGTGCCAGCTCCGCTTCAGGAAGTCCCCTCACCAGTCAAGGTAATTGTAGCAGAATGACTTTTCAGTTCAGGCATGTGGAGACAGACTCTAATGTCTCTGGCAAGAAGAAAAGCGAGAAGAGGATCACACACATTTCCCACCGCAATCGTCATCACTTTCATCATCATTATCATCAAAGTTCAGCCTCATCATGCACAACATCGCTATCCAACCTATACAAAATGTAGTTGAGATACTCATCTAAAAAAGATGAGAGGAGAGAGTGTCTGCCAGTCAGACCATGACACAACAAGTAAAGAATGAAAACAAAAAGACGCGTCTTCTCAGTGCGACACCGAGACCCTTTGATACGTCCCTCGTGAAATCATCTCGACCCGGTTTCCAATCCCCTCCCGTTCCTCTGTCGTCTGAACTAAGCCCCCTCCAGCCTGCGCACTAATCCACCCCACATCGGATAAACCACAACTCAACCCCAACTTCCCTGTCTGCTCCTCTCACTTCAACCTCAAAAACCACAGCCAACATCCACATGGCCTAATACCCTTATCATTCATGAAAACAGCGAAGGGATACATAAGGACAAATCTGTTCCCCACAGACTGCTCCGTCTGTCCTGGGAGCCGGGGAGGGCTTTGTACGGGCTCATCAGCGTGCAGAGGCCAGAGACATTCTCATCTAGTGAGCAGAGTCCTCTACAGACCACAACCATGCTTCTCAAGGGGGGCCTCCTATCTCATTATTCCTCCTTTTTCTTGTTTTCTTTCCCCACTCCAACCATCATTACCTTGATAAATTATTGACTTTACCAGAAAAATTAAACTATATAAATAACTCCACAATGAAAATATTATCCCCTTCTGAAAAGCGCACAGCAGCCAATAAAAACCTGCCTGACTTCCATCAAGCTACTTGGGCTCAGATTATAGTTATGTATGACTGTGTAGTTCTGCCTGAAGTCCTCTCATCAGTTCTCTCGCTCTCTTATATATGTGTGTATATACTAGTATATATTAGTTTCTCTCTGCCGTTTCTTTCTCCAAAATATATTGATTAATGTCTTTCCAGAATATACGTCTCCCAACCATGAAACCTGGACTTTTTTTCCTGTTCCCAACCTTTTTGCTGGCGCACTACGGTTGAGATCACAGAGAAGCCATCAGTACGGAAACGTTTTTGTTTTTGTGAGGCCCGCAGCCACGACCACCACCACCGACGGATATTGTCTTCTACATTACAGATTGAAAATGTGAACAATGCAAATGTTTCCATGTCTCTCTCTCTCTCTCTCTCTTTCTGGTCCTCCCAGTAAACAGCAAAATTACATCTAATCCCATCATCCAGACCACTAGCAGACAGGAACTAAGACAACAGTTCTCGTTCCAACCTTTAAGACGCACCGCCAGGTCGCAGGATAGGTTTCTCAGCAAAAGAAGTATGTTCTCAGAGCGCCAACGGCTAATTTTAGGATTGTAAAGGAGAGCCAGTGAGATCATTACTCTGGTAGATGTTAGAGAACAATGAGAAGCTCGGGACTCGGGAGGCTCTCGATCAGGAACACGGTGCTGCTGCCAATAAGAACATTCATTAGGGACAAATAAAGAAAATACTTAGAGGCTAGTTTTATGTGAACCAATTTGTGGCGTAATTGTGCGGGCAGACAGAAATCAACCTCAAACTGAGGAGAACCGACTTGTTTTCAAAGTCGCCGCTCCACGGTCCTTCTCTTGTAAAGGATAATCACACAAAAACAACCGTTAACACTTCTGGTGATGTTACTAAGCACTATTCAAACAAGCCCCGTGATGAGAGTTAAATGATCATTGTTGAGGTTAGTTTTTAAAAATGAAGTCAAAAACCTCAGCCGCTAGTCTATCCACCAGACTATTTAGTCAGACCAATTACTTTGACCAGAAAAAGCCTGATGGACTGACCAGAAGTATTAGCTATTATAAAAGCCAACCAGAGCCATAGAATTATGAAAAGGGAGATTTTTTAAGAAATAACTTTTAGAACAAAAAACACATAGACAAGGCTTAAAGAGGACATATTATGGTTTTGTGCTTTTTCCATTTCCTTTAGTGTGTTATATATTTTTTGTGCATGTAAAAGATCTGCAAAGTTACAAAGGCCAAAGTCCCAGCCAAAGGGAGTCGCAGAAACACTGTTTCTGAACTGCCTGAAACGCCTTGATTGAAGTCCCGCCTTTTCTTCCGTAATTTAGTGATGTCACCAAGTAACACATTTGCATAATACCTGCCTAGCGGTTAGTTTGGCACGTCCTCAAACAAAGCTAGTTGAGTTACAGAATGTAAACATGTTCTAGTAGAAACCCAAAATACAAGTATGCACCTGAAAATGAGCATATTAGGTCCTCTTTAAAAAAAAAAGATTTGTACAAAGAATATGCCATTATAAAAGAAAAACCAATTCAAGAGAAATATGATTCCTTATACGATGGAGAGCCAATCTTAATTGCAGATGTGTCTTTAGTAACATGAAAATATCTAATATTTTTCACCATGTGCTGTGTTTAAAGTCTCTGTCATCCATCAGAACTGGCTTCTGTCCAACTCAGCCAACGCTGGTCCTGAAAGTCAGCGGTGTTTTGTAACATGTGCCCTGTATATTTAACATGTGCAATGACCAAAGCCAGAAAGGAAGAGAGACAGAGTGAAATATTTCGTTGCCAAATGGAGCTGAGTGGATATGGGTAGTGAGATTTGAGCTGGGCAGCCCCACAGCCTCTAGTATGATATCACCTTGCCCTCAGTGCTTTCTGGGGAAATGATCTGCAGTGAACTGGTCCTGTGTGTCTCTGTACATTTGCCTACACATTAACAGGCACCTTACGAAAGCCTGCAGGAAAGTCCCCCTTGATTACTACGAAACTGTAGCTAGGGCCGAGTGTGGTAACAAAACAACATAACACTCTCTTTACATCATAAAAGTGCCAGGCATGCGTTCAAATGGCCAATTGGAAGCAGGGACATCTAGCGAGTGCAATTGTTCTGAGGAGGCTTTGAACTGCTAAAAACTCTGAAAATGATTTTCTTCCAGTGGATTATGATTTATTCTGTAATTCCCCGAGGTGATTTCTGTGGGGAAATCAATAGCTCCAGTGGAAAACCATGATAATCAATAGGCACAGGAAAAGGCTGCTCTCGCCAATTTATAATCAGGCGGAACAAAACACCGCTCTATATCAATATTCCATATATCCAGCACATCGGGTCATTTAATCTTATAATAGTATTTCAAACAACCACACTCTGGACATGCAAACTGTTAACTTATATTTCTGAATTGACCACTTTACTGCATGGTTGGAGAGTACACGTTTTGGGCTTCAGAGTGTCTCAGGGGGGACAGGGGCCAGAACAGTATGTATCCTGGAGCAGAAAATCTTACCGTAGTGCACTCAAGGAGTAATCAGTTGAAACGGTACTGTGACCATTCATACAGTTTCTTTTGATGAATGTACATTGTCTGTTTTTTTCAGTGTGCAGTATTGAGGCAGTTGGGACTACAATTGTTGTGGGATAAAAAGGAGTGACTTAGCATATTTAATATCGGCAGCTCAAGTGACTCAAAGGAAGCCTTAAAGGGCGGGTCCATTCACGTTCTGTTTTTATCTTTTTTTCAAATAGAAACGCCCACTCAGACGTTGCAAAAAGCAGTGACATATTAACAAAGTAGGCTAATCGAAGCTAATAAATAAGGTTATGAATAATGTGAACGCTAGCACTAGCTAGTTTGTAAAAAACTGAAAGGGTTCGTTTGGATTTTTTGAAGTGGGGTTGTATGTTTCCTCTCTCGTGTTCTTCAAGGTTAAATTACTGCTTTTGTGAATGTAGTTTGGTGGCTTTGAAGAGAGCGATATAACGGCTTCAGTTCCCCGTCGGAAAGGGCTGTCTGACGGCGAGGTAATGCTGCTGTGGACGGGAGCAGCAGAAAAACGGATTTTACCCACCTAAAACCGCTATATTTAGAATATTTTCATTGCTTTACCTCGCAATTAGAAATCCTTTTTTGACAACTGACAGTCTTCAAAGTTAGCACACCAGACTCCATTTACAAAAACAGTCATTTTATCTTGCAGAACACGGGAGTTGCTGGTCTACCGCTGCATCGATCGGTTAGTTAGTTTGTGTTATTGTGTGACTTGCGGATCCGATCCTGTCCGCTTCTCCAAACTGGGAGCGTGCCGACCGCCATCTAAGTTACTGTATGTAACGTTAATACACTGACTATAAGGATTGTATATATACTGCATATATAGCAGCGTCATCATACAGAAACCTACGTCAGGTCAAGTGGGTAAAAAGCTTTTAGAAGAGCTTGGGAAAATAACATTTTGACGCTTAAACATACACCCTTTGACTCAAAATTTGAATGTTCAGATTTGAATACATAAGGAACACCACTATGAAGCTACAGAATGATTAAAAAACATAGTAAGTAATGGACCCGCCCTTTACAGGGAGTATCCAGGATTATGACAACATACATACATTACAAGCATCCGGGGGTTAAATATTTGAGTTGCACACTCAAGGTAAATTAATTTGCAACAAAATACCAGTGTTATGTTTCCTATAAGAACCTCATGACGTCTTCTCGTGAAGGTCAACTGAGCAGCAGCACCAGTGGCAGTCCAGTTGGCTGGCTGCCCCTGTTGAGCCTGAGCCAGTCTTACTGTATGTGTTTATTCCCCATGCATCCCCGTGAATGGCAGCCCGAACACGTGTTGACTCCAACTGGCAAACAACCGGTACATCTCTCCTCTGTTTACCTAAATAGATGACTGAAGACTGAAAAATAAAACGTCCGCTGCGGTGATTACAACCCCCTTAGAGTCCCCTGAGAAATTATATGCCGGCAATAAACCCGCAACTAAAATCGACCTTGTCATATATCTGGACGTTTATTTGAAGTCACGTTAAAACAAGCACATTAGAGCTATCGAGGAAAAGGCCAAAATGATAATTTAGCAAAAAGAAGAAAGAATGCCTCTCTGTGTACCCGCTCCAAAAGAGGGAAACATGAGCCGGTCCATTTCAATTCATTTCTTACAACAACACAGTTTATTTCTCAGGGCAATTATTAATTTGCCTGAAAACCTTGCTCCGTCACAGCTGTGAGATTAAGGCCCATCAAGACACAATGGTCATTTCTCAACTCCATTCACATCAGCTTTACCCTTTAGTAAATCATTAAGGCTTATTGATTCAACCCAAGCTAAACAGTTGGATCGGGTGTCCTGGGGTAAACATGCAGCCGTAACGAATAGATTCTGAAAAACCCATCAGATCGCTCGCTGCGGCTAAACGTCTTTAGAGATCAAATGCATCTTGCTGACGAGGAAAAAGCAGAAGACAGTTTTATGTCCAGCTAACAGTCAACAAAGTATAAACACCACAGGCAAACATGATAAACTAATAACCAAGTTGGATTTAAAGGCTGACCCTGGCCAGTGTTTTTTTACATAACAGCTAGACCAGAGTGAGCTCCCATCATCTCCCTCCTGTTTAAACACCCAGCTCCTTATTCACAGTGTGCTCCACACATGGTAAAGCAATTAATAAATCATCTTTAGAGAGGCTAATTCCAATCATAACATGTTAGATGTCAGCAGCTCTTCTCATGAGGTGACTGGGGGGGGAGGCTTTACAAGGGAAAATCCACCCTAACAACAGAATCCACATATGTTATTCCCATGACCCTAAGCCTTTTAAGATGGGTTTCCACCAAAAGTTCCCGGGACTTTTAGTACCTGGAACTACTTTTCAAAGAAACTAAAAGGTTCCTTCAGTTGTGAGATGTGAAGATTAGGCACAGTAGTCCTCTGACGTATGGAAAAGCAACATGACATGGGACGAGGGCTGCTGGTGGTCACAGCGGTAAACACGCTCTGCAGCCTGCAGTTCAGTGTGTCCGTCTGTTTTATCTAAAAAACACGCTGGAAAAAAAGTTAGGTTTTGACTCACTACGACGACATTTACTGCTGCATATATTTAGTCTCTTTCCACAGTAAATCACCGGTTGAGCGTTTGATGTTTATTCATTTGTGCTTGAGAAGGTTAACATCGTAAGACAATCTCACATTCACAGCACCGCCGCGCTACGACTCTTTCTCTTCTACACTCACCTCCTCAGCTCGCATGCACGATTTCTCTCTCTCTTTTCGTGAATGAGTCGAGAAGCCGACAGCAGAGCCTAACTTTACTTTTAATGTTATCAAACAAAGATAAATGCTCTCCCCTCGTCCTAAAATGGTCCTAAATCGATACCAGAGTACTACCTTGTTTTATGAATGAAGCAGTACATTTGAAGCAGCAGCACTGTGTGTGTTTCACTAATCAGCGACGGTCATCCCCGCAAACTCCACTCCTAAAGTTCTGGTACTTTCAGAAAGTACTACCCCCCGACCAGGACCTTTTTCGGCTCCGTTAAATCTCCCCAGAACTTAATTTAGACCCTGGTCCCTGCAGTCAAGACGCAATGAGTTTCTCAAAAGGTTCTTAGCACCGGGGGAAAGTTCCTGCGGTGGAAATGGGGAGTACAGTTATGAAGTTAACATAAGTGAATTCTGTATTTGGGTGGATTTTTACCTGAGCTGCCTCAGCAAACAGCTCTTTCCACACAGTTCTACATTAAACAACTATTACCCAAAGGGAAGCTAAATATCAGGATAGATCAGTCTACATATCAGGTTTCTGTGTATCGAGTATCTACCCCACCGTGGACGGCCAACCCTGGGGAATGTGAAGAATTAACATTCCATTTATCATCCTCCAATTAATCACAGGAACAATGTATTATTAAGATAAATTAGGTGGAACAGAATTTAAATTTATGAATCTAAAAAGAACAGTGTATCAAGTATCACCACAAGATGTTGGGAGTTCACATTTTTCATCCATGGCCCAAGATATAAAGTCATCTTTTCGCATACAGAGAAACAAAATAGTTAATTGCAGGAAGGATGCATTATTATGTAACAAGGATAAGGTGGAACTGGGATGAAGGAAACTAAATACCTGCTGTGCTGCAAGTCCTCCTCTGCAGTGTTGAGCTGCAGTCTATCAAGATCCTATGACTGCAGGGAGGCTTATTGTTTCACCATGATTAAAACCACAAGGGCTAAATGCCTCTGCCCTTTCCTTATTCTGATTGCTCGCGGAAACAATTTGTAACTTTTCATTACATCTACTCCTGTAACACCGCAGCAATTTCCAGAGAAGATGCTATTCATTTACTTGCAGGTTCTATTCCAGCACAGAGTGTTGGGAGTGTTGGGGCACTGGGGGTTGAGTTTCAACGAAATACAGTACCAGCACCTAGTTACCAATGCCTTGTTTTCACTTCACAAGAGAAATATTTGGATAAGAAAGAGCTCGAGTCTGACTCAGTATATGCTTCTAACTAACTAATGCAGTCCAACAATGAGATGCCTTATACAAATAGGTCTAACACTAAACAATCCAACGGACACAATTTCAGGCCAGATGTGCTGACCACTTAACATTTCAACAGTCAACACACACTGTGTGATATGTGTGTGTCGTCGTTTAATTCTAAAATCCAGCCTAGGCCTCGTCATTTACCACCCGTTTCGACTGTTGTCAGGCCATTAAATAGGCGTTATCAGTCACTATAAGCACCATAGATGTGGGTCATTAGGGGCCTACTACACCTACTATGTTGTAAAAGTGAAAGTAAAACTTAAAAGCAACACCTAACATGTTGTAAAACTGAATGAAACATGACGTTTTGAACACAAACAAAACAGCTTCTTTAGGTTTAGGCAACAAAACTACAACTTCTTTAGGTTAGGCAACAGTACTTCTACTTCTTTAGGTTTAGGCAGCAAAACTACAACTTCATTAGGTTTAGGCAACAAAACTACAACTTCTTTAGGTTAGGCAACAGTACTTCAACTTCTTTAGGTTTAGGCAACAAAACTACAACTTCATCAGGTTTAGGCAACAAAACTACAACTTCATTAGGTTTAGGCAACAAAACTACAACTTCTTTAGGTTAGGCAACAGTACTTCAACTTCTTTAGGTTTAGGCAACAAAACTACAACTTCATCAGGTTTAGGCAAAAAAAAAAAGTTAGGTTTAGGCAACAAAACTATAATTTCTTTAGGTTTAGGCAACAAAACTACAACTTCTTAAGGTTTAGGCAATAAAACTACATGTTCTTTAGGTTTAGGCAACAAAAACTACAACTTCTTTCGGCTTGCATAAAGTTGTGATTTATCAAACGTATATCTCTTACCTATTCAAGATAATATGAGGTGATGCGAAAATGACAGTAAAAATGGT
>CAKALG010041950.1:0-2500 GCA_916700815.1 Helicolenus hilgendorfi
TACTGGACGTCACAGCGCACTACGTTGTTGTTGTAGTTGGACTCTGGAACCTGCTGCCGGGGGTTTACTGTCACCTGGCGGGACAACATCATCATCATCATCAGTACATGAGTCCACCTCTCCTCAAGTTTACAGGATTAGTTTGGTGTTACTCTATTTAGTAGATATGTAGTCTATATGTAGTGTTTCACACAATAAAATATATAAAGGCTGTAGTTCATTCTTCATTCTCTAAAATGACGTGACTAAGACGTGAGGAGAGGAGACGAGGAAAGGAACCGAGGATGTACAAATTGGGAAATGGGAAAGGCCAAATGTGTTTGTCCATCTCTTAATTCTTCCTGCCCCTATCCTCTCAGCTCCAAGCCCTGTGGTTCCTACTGAAGACGTACTGTACATCTTTAAAAATACAATTATATAGTTTTATTATTAATCTCCTAAAACTGTAGTTTTTATCAAACAAACAGGAGGAAATAGTGCAGATTAATCCACATTTGGTGCTCCAGTGAATAGACTATTTCTAGAGAGTAATAAGGAAAATATAGAATAACTTAAACCCAAATGTATTGAAGTGAATTGGAAAGCACAACTTGTCTAATATAAATCTAATAGAAATAAAGTGTTTATTTCCTCCACTAGACTCTGAGCAGACTAACAGACCTTGAGGATGTATTTTCCAGGAGAGACGTCAGTGATGTCGATCCACTGGCAGTCAATGTCAGCGTTGTATGTGTCGTAACAACCTGGACTCAAACCCTGTATACACACACACACACACACACACACACACACACACACACACACACACACACACACACACACACACACCAAAACATTGCAATCAACGAACACACCAAGCATCCCTGCCTGTCGTCTAAATAAACAGAGTCTGTCTAGGCGTATGTGCCGCATTGAGCTGATACTATAATTAGCTGCCTAATCATAATCATTGTTACATTTCACTCGTTCACTTCCTGTGCAGGGGGAAATTTCAGTCCAATTTACGTCATTAAAGTAATTGCCCAACACTTGCTAATGCACCAGTTAATGCCAACTTATGCCAATCTAGCCTCCCTGCTAGCTCTCATTTGCCATGATTAGCCACTGATGCTAACTGAGCAAAACGGTGGGAGACACATCAAGAGTTGCATGCTGGTTCATACACTAAAAATATGCTGTAATACACAAACACGCATGTGAGAGCTCTAGGTTTGTGTGTGTGTGTGTGTGTGTGTGTGTGTGTGTGTGTGTGTGTGTGTGTGTGTGTGTGTGTGTGAGCCGTGTTGAACCTTTGCACAAAAAAGAAAAAGTTTTCGATTGGATATCTGGAGTGCATCCTGTCTCAGTTATCACTGATAGTATGTACTGTATGTTTACATGCATCATGTCTTCTACTTTGTTACTTTTCCATGATGTCGTGCTGCACAGTTCTCATCAATGTGGGAGAAGACATTCATTTATTTGTATTCATTTATCTTTAAAACAACACTCCACCAATTTAGCAATTTACTCCTATTGTCACACTCTTGGTGGTGTACAATTTGAAAGAAAAAAAAAAAAAAAAAGGATCAAAATAGACACGGCAGAACCAGATATCTTTGTTATTCCACACATTTGTGTTCCTAGTCAAAACCATGGACTATATACAAAGATGGATGAAGCCTCTCCACTTCCTCACACTGTTCAGAAGTAAACCCAAAATATCCCGGCTACAATCTTGAGATTTTGATGTAATTTCTATAGCCTCAAATAAATAATTTAAACCAAACTTAGAAATGGACACTTAAACATACATTAGGATGAAAAGAATGACCTAAAATGACAGGAACCATCTTTGGGGAAAAATGTATTTGACGTGTACTTGGACTTTTTTAATTTGGCTCATTTCTCATCCACTAACATGGAGGGGGCGAGCTTTACGGCCTATACTGCAGCCAGCCACCAGGGGGCAATCAAGACGATTTGGATTCACTTTTGGAGAGCTGTCATGTCGTCCATCTTTAGATAAAGTCTGTCGTCAAAACTTGCCGCCTACATGACCCACAATGCAACATGACACCCGACAGTTTGGTTGTAGATGTGGGTGTATTAAAGTACAAAAATAGCGGCTTTACAAGTTATGCCTACGAATTGTGATGTGATGTCACTTGAGGCAATTCATGAGGTTTTGTGCAGCTCTCTCTGGAGCCACAAAAGGCTTTTTACAACTGTTTCCACATATGCAGTAGCAATCCCCAAGACATATAAACAGACATTGATGGGTAAAATCAGTGGAGTTCGCCCTTTAAGATGCACCCATTCCCATATTAATAACATTTTCAATTGACTATAGTTAGAAAAATTCAGATGGTGCTTTCATTAACACTCAAACAGTGAGTGGATAGTGTGTGTTGCTTTTAGTGCTCTGCTCTGCCTCTAATTACTGAGTCATGCACTCTTTATTGTGCTGTAAAGTACAAAGGTAGACTTATATATGTCTATTCTGATTTATTTACAGTAT
>CAKALG010041950.1:5000-15034 GCA_916700815.1 Helicolenus hilgendorfi
GTCTCCATAATGATCCAAGTCTAGCTCTAATGAGCAGCACACCCTAATTGATTACAATCAGCACCAATGACACAAATCAACCCACCACACTTTCAACCCAACACCCCCCTTTCCTCCCTCTGGCTGTGTTAAATCCCCTACAAAAGTAGCAAAGAGAGGCATGAGCATGTGAGCAGGTGGAGACAAAAAGGGAGAGAAAGGTGTGCAGATGGAAAGAGAATGAGGGGAAAAAGCTAATGACAAAACGATCATCGTCCCAAATGTATACCAGGGAACCACGTCCATATGTATACAAAGAGAAATTACAGGTTTAGACAATAGAGGGGTTTAAAAGACGAAGGTGAGACAGGTGGTGCGATCCAGCGACTGACAAAGGTGCATATAAACACAAAACCTGCTTCAGAAATAAAGAGAGAAATAAAGTTTGCACTTGAGAGATGAGAAGAGAAGCTTAGGTGTGTCCCACGACATTAAACTCGGATATGGCTGCAGTGAAAATGGAGAAACACTGAAGCTTACCTCTTCACCCTCCTCCACCCTTTCTTTAATCACCTCCTCCCCCCACCTCCCTTTGATTCATTCTATTTCTGTAACTATCCTTGTCAGCGCGCCGCATGTGCTGACACATGGTTCTTTGAAAGACACTCTTGCCAGCATCCCGGAGTAAATATCTGATGGATGTGTGTGATCGTGTTATCCTTCTCGCTGTAAAATGCATGGCTGCAGCTGATTTAAGTAAATGAAGACAATGACGCCAGGCAGGCACATGCGTGCCCCCGCACATCCACATACACGCACGTATTTGATGTGTGACATTCTCGGTGGCGTCTATGAAAGCAAGCTTTGCTGGCCCAGCATTTTATAGGATGACTTACTCATCATGCTCATGTCAACATGAGTCTTTTTTCTCTCTGAACCTTTTCTTTGCTGTACAAATGCTCACTTCACTGAGGCAAAGACCTGTTCCTGTAATCATTTGAATCATTTGGCTTTTATTTTAATACATTTGACTCAGGTCATTTCATCCATGAATTTTAAATTGGCTTAACGTGGTTTGTGCAAATATGCAGTCACGTGTGAACTGATTGTGAATCTAGTTTTCCTCTGTCACACATGAATCCAAAAATATTTTTTCTTGCCACAGATATTGTCATATTCTATATCAGCCCATTTGCACAGCAGTTTGTAAAATGCTCACAAAATTGACTGTATTGATTTGTGTACATAGACAAAAATTTGCAATTTTTTCCGTTATGGTCAGCACAAAATAAATTCTTGTATAATCCATGTAATTGTGAACCGGGAAGTAAAAAGACTGGATATCGCCGCACGGTGAGGAGGTCGGGGTGGATGGATGGGTCAAAAAAACATCAAAAAACACCAGACTTTCACCCAGGAGAACGGTATTTGTGTCCTGTGTGAAACCAGAAGTCAACATTGATTTATTTGTCATGTGACTTCCATCCTTAAGCCAAACCACAATCTTTTCCTAAAGCTAACTAAGTAGTTTTTGTCACGTAGCTTCCATATTTAAAGGACCAGTGTGTAACATTTAAAGGGCTCTATTTGCAGAAATTGAATATAATATTAATAAGTATGTTTTCTTTAGTGTATAATCATCTGATAAGAACCATTGTGTTTCCGTTACCTTAGGATAAGCCATGTTGCACGGCCATGTTTAAACAGTAGCTAAGAACGGACAAACCAAACACTGTTAACTTTTTCTGTTACTCGCTCCCATCGCCGCCACTCTCTCTCTCTCTCTCTTGCTTCACCACTCACGTCCAACGTACACACACACACACACACACGTTTTAGCGTCGGCCACCGTAGCTCTCCAACACGCTTGGCTCTCGGGAGAGGCTTCAGTTGGTTGCAATCTCCTAACCCCACCGCTAGATACCGCCACAACCTACACACTACACCTTTAAGTTACGCCTCTTCCATAGTTATTTTAACCCAAACTGCGTTGTGTTGTTGGACTTTCGTAGGAAAACACACAAAAAATATATTTTTGAAAGTTGCTATGAGCATCACAAAGAAAAAGGGAAATTTGTGTCTATGTACACGAATCAAATTGATTAAATTGCATGACTATTTCACAAACTGCCGTGAGACTGTGTTGTGTATATTATTTTTCTTCCAATTTTGGCCATGGCTGTGTTGTCCTTAGCACGTCCTACCTGGATCCTCTCCAGAGAGAGAGAGAGAGAGTCTGAGAGGAGACTTTGATGTAGTTGACAATTCTGTATAATGAGGATGTTTATATTCATCTGATCTGAGAGTCCATTATGAAATAAGGACATTTTGGGTCATGTTTGTTGATATCATTCAGCTACGCCACTACCGTTGATTAATGGAGAGAACGCCGCCAGCATTTAACATTCACGAAGTTCAAGCTTAGAGTGTGGAGAATGATCTATATCTAATCCCCTCTCGATAGAGCTCACTTTAAAGGAGTTTTAGGATGACTCCCCATCTAGCCTAATCATCACTTTCTCTCCTTTATGGCATTCCCTCTTCTCCCTAGGTCTTTATCTGCCTGGGTTTTCTAAGTCCCACACATAACAAATCTGATTTATGACAGCCTTGCTCCCTTTCCACTCCACGGTTTGCTTTGTCATGTTTTCTCTTCCCATCTGATATTAAAAGCAGATGAGTAAAGGATGTTAAGAGTCTTGATAGCAGACTAAACAAACCCCTGCACACACAAACACGCAAATCCTGGTTCGGTTAAGGTTGTGATGTTTGACGTGTTGCTTAGTGCTTTGCATCACGTAGTCAGGCGCCGGCTTTAACTCTCCCATTTCTGTCCCACATCCTATCTCGTGCATCATCGCTGCTCCACTCTGCCAGCAGAATCATAATGCACTCTGTCAGCCACTGTCACTAGACTATGTGACACTTTCACTGGAATAATACACACACTTACCTATATACCCCCCCACACACACAGAGGAATGTATACACATGGCACACATATAACTTGCTTGCAATGCTCACACTTTTCAGTCTGTCCTGCCAGCATCTAAATGTGTCCGTCAATCATCCCTATTGGTGTCTGGCGGTGTGTTTATGCCTGTTTCATAGAGCTTACTAATTATAGTACTTTACAGGCACACATTTCTCACTACAATAAATTATTCAAGAACATTTTGGCCCTCTCTTGTTTTAAAATACAAATCTTCATCCACGTGACGACAGAACACAATATACTGTCTTATCTTTCTGAAACACTTGAAACAGATCCAGTAAGGGACATCTGTGGTGGTTAAAATAAGCACTTGAAATAAAACCCTGTGAGTCATGTGGCGAAGTATAAAGAAAACAAGCAGAGGAGGAAAGCGGAGAAATGATATTGCTGCCTGCTCACTGTAAATGAACATTTTCATCGAGTGTTGCCCGCTACCGTGTTGCAGTTGAGTCAAAGCACACCTTTAGAGAGACTTAGGTAATATCATGCTTTGAAATACAACACTTTATCACTACTGATGCACTGATATGGCCAATACTGTAAAACAAGTCAGCGCTTATCTGAAGTTCCATTCACCCTTTAATGAACTGGTTGAACTCTCTCCCCACTGGTGGATTTGTACGAGTAATACTCTCCAAACTAGAAGAACCTGTCTATGTTTAGAGCATGGAATAGAGACTTTGATCTAAAGGATGAAGTTAATGTTGGGACAATGTATCAGAAAATACCTTTTGCACTTCAAAGAACCCCAAACCACTAGCTTAACCATGTTAAGTTTTATCACAGAGCTCACTATACGCCTTACAACAGGTTTTGCACAAGACAAGTACAAATTCCAAACTGTAATATGTGCCAGTTTATTTCATCGGAAAGCTATAAACACATTATGTAGGAGTGTCTCTCTGTTTAAGGTTTTTGGGGTTGGGTATCCAACGCATTGTCTGAATCGAAAGGTCCAATCCAACATTGCTGCTCCTCAATGATGATTCTCAGTTAGAATTAAATAAAAGACAGTGCAAGTTGTTGATTGGACGTCTTACAGTTCCCAAAACATTTTTAGTCCAAAGATGTTTTAGCATACTAAACATATTTTCACAACATTGTGTTACTTGAGTTGTCTACTGCTGGTATGAATAAGGCAAAATTCTTCACTTTGGGGAGGTGGTCACAGTGCAGTACAAATAAATAAAGAATAAGCTCCATGGTTCATGAACAGAGGAACAATTATACCTTGCTCAATTAACTGTGGTTCAGCAGTCCATGGTGGGTGGTTGGAAGGTTATTAAGAGGGCTGCCACCATGGGGAGGGATGCCAAGGCGGGGAGGGATGCCAAGGCAGGCAGGGATATATGAGCATGTAAAACAGTTGAATTGTATCCGTCATTTTCTGCACCATTTGCAAATAAATATTTGGTCACAAAAAAGTACACAAATATATGCACGCAATCTCACACACAAAGTCACATCAGCAGACTATCAGGAAAAAAGATTTAATCCCAGCATTATCATAACAGCCTTTGACACTGTCAGTTTATTGTTCACCAAATGTGTCACCAAAAACTCATATCTCACCTAAATGGCTGAGCCCACTCTACGAAATACTCTAGACCTTTCTTTTATACCTAAGAACTGCCAAAAAATGCAGTTATTTACTTTACTCATGGCAGCTTAACCCAAGCAGTTTGGGGTCAAGTGGCTCATAGACACAACAGAGCAGCTATGCTTGTGGAGAGAGAAAATCACTGAACTCACTGAGATCCATCACCCCGATGTATTACTATCCAGATAAACAAGTAGCCATTCAACAAGTTAAGTTAGGTTTACACGCTAGCATTTTTTTATTCGCTATTTCTTATTGGCTCTTGAGGAATCTACTGCTTCTATATTTCTCAACTTCAGAGAACATACTGTATTGGGGTCTCTTTGTTATATTCTATATTGTATATATATTTTTTCTGCTTTGTTCCTTTTGGAAAAAAGCCGACAGCAGTAGCCACAGTAATTAAGAAAATATACATGAAGCCCTCTCTGTATGTCATTATGCTACAGACCAGATACGTTCCAAATACGTGTCTGACAGTTGGCTATCATAACAGCGAGCTTAGGAGAGAGACAGGGTCATTTGCCTCCTGGGTATAAGGAACGGCTGTTCATGATGGTACAGATTATGATCCGTTTGTAAAGTCAGACCGAGACGGCAACGGGCTTGCGAAAAGTCTAGTGTGTGGATGGAAGCAGGAGTAAGCACTGGGCTGTTTGATCCCTGACTAGCGCTCACATAGATGTAAGTTAAATTGGGCATAGAAAAGAAGCAGATCATTATCCTAATCACTAAAAGCTATGGGGTTATAGCTGTACAAGAGAAGCATGCTCCAAAATGTCTCTTAACTAATTCAAGGCAAAGTAAAAAAAAAAAGTCACACACTCTCAAGCAACTGTGCAAAAACACACACACACATGCACGCACACAATATAACACAGAGCAGAAACTGCTTATCATCTTAGAATAACCCAAAGGACATGAGGAGAAACATGACTACCAATTAGGTCTTTATCTCTCTTGTCTTCCGCTCTTCTCTCTTCCTCGTGATTTTCGTTTGCTCTTTTTTTTTTCTCCTCCCTTTTTGCTCATAATAATATGTTCCATAACACTATAATAACTCATCAACACTGGCTATTTTAGGAGGCGCTAATCTGTGTTCTCACATGAAAACAATACCTCTGACATGGGCAGTAACTTGTAGAGAAGAACCATCTGTTTAGTCAGCGCAGTATATAGAATATATCTTGCACTGTCTGTAAGACCTGGGAATCTTCTCAAATTGTAGGCCATATTTTTGTAAATCTGATTTTGCTCATACAGTATAATTCAGAATTTTATGTTGCTACCAGTACAAGAAGACGTAGGAGTTACTACTGTAAGTGTCAATATTGCCAAAGATGCTTCAATGGCCATATGGTGTTCAGTTCATTCTGGTGATATTGGAACCAATGTGCAATGACTGTGGACAAGTATTGTGGAATCACTGTACCTGGAGCTCTTCTAGGTAGAGAGTCTAATTTCCAACTTCGCTAAACTCACTACATTGGTGAGCCAATCTGATGAGAGACTGCACTCTGGTGGTCCATTTTTTCCCCACATGTAGTTTGTTGGTTAGGCCGCCGACCCCAACTCCCATCGGCAGAGAACTGGCGGATTATTTCTATTAAACCTAAAACTTAAGCCTTATTAAACCATAAACCTTACTGCCCAAGCTGCTTTGACCAGTGCCAACATGACTTTGCTCAGTGCTGTTGATAGGCCTCCTTTACAGCCAAGTTGTTTTGCTCATTATTTTGCCAACAGCATGGCTATACAAGGTTGGTGTGGGAGTGTTGTTTTAGGTATTAGTGATAAGATGATATATGATATAGGAGGGCTGTTTGAGTAACAGATTGATAAATTTGAAAGCTTTTTGTCTGAAGGAGGAGGAGTCAGGGTGATTCTGCAACCATCCACCACTGTTGGTTTATTTACACTATAAAGGGAATCCCTTCCTAATCTTTGCCAAGTAGTTTTAGTTCAACCAGACCATAGAGTGGTGCAGGAATGATGTGTTTTTGTAGGCCAACCTGGAAGTTAGAATGGGACGGGTTCCCTCGACAAAAAGCCAATGGAATTTGTCCATTGGGTTTTGGATTATTGCAGAAAATAAACTCTGTGGCAAACAAACGTTTATGATACTGACGTGGTTTGTTCCGTAAGATCAACGCCACAAATTAACACCACTTTTATGATTTTTGAAAAATCTCACGTTAGGCTGTAAACGAACTACACCACAGTTGCATTAGCGCAAGCATACACAACGAGGCTGTAGAGGCGGACGAGTCGGTGTGATGGTGTTTTGTAGTCTCATCTAGCCACTTGTTAGCAACCGCCTTTTTTGAGACACGTAAAAGCTTCAAAATTCACAAGTGGAATATTTACTGACGTGTTTTACGTCATAGAACAAAACGTTAAAATCTCTTCAGCGTAGTGTTCACTACAGACATTATGTCAGGCATCTAACAAAAAACACATTGACTTCAAGACAAAGGAACCCCGGAAATGCTAAAATGCTAACTAATTTTCTGGTTTTAGGTCTCATTCCTGTAGCACTCTGTAGCCATATAGTTGGCAGACATACAGTATAGGCAACATAATCTTTGGAACCAATTTTGTCATTTAGATATAAGGACTTGTTTGTACTGTATTTATCACATCGGGATACCATCCAATACCTAATAATGTCATTAAAGTGATAAATGGCCAAATGGTCACATCACATAGTTTGAATACTCATCCCAGCTGCCACTATTTGTCAAACTAAAGCACACAAGCCTCATATTAATGCAGTGCTAATCACAGCAATATTATTCAATTCCATGGCAGCTATTGAACGAGGCAAGTGACAATTTGTGCACATTGATTTGGGATGAAATTTCTCTTTTATTCAAAACCGGGCCAAAGTGAGATTGATGATTTGTAAAAGACCGTAACAGACAGGAGGTTTATACATATGACAGTCTAGGTGATGTACAGGCTCTTTCCCTCATTTTCACCACCACATGCTCACCAGATTTCACATGGATTTATTTTTTTTTTTCAGACAGGATCCAATGTGTCATACATCTTACTTCGAGTGTCTCTCTTTCTGTGTGCATGTGCACGGATGTGTGTGTGTGTGTGTCTGTGCGCTGGCGTCTAGAGAGGCATCCAAGAGCTCTTCACCTCTGCGAACACTCTCCACGTGTCAAAATCAAGTTGAGTTGTTTCCCCCGACATCCCTGATGAGTTTGGCTCCGTCATGAGGCTATCACTTTGGAGAGCTTCGTAGAGAGGGGTCATTAGAGCTGGCTAACAAACATATGCCTCCCCTCACTTATTCAGTGCCACTGAATTTACATGCCGTAATGAGATTCTTCATAACATGACGTAGCAAGATTATTTTTTCCTGATGTACGAGAGGGCATGGCTTTTCGTTTCAAGGACTTTGTTTTCGTTGCTTTTTTTTTGTGAAGAGTCTCATTTCAGCTATTTTAATGGCGATATTGTGTCGCTGCAGTGTGAATCTACATTATGTGTTAAAGTGGACATTAGTTTGAAAACAGAAACTTTATATGATGAAACAGCTTGAGAATGTCTGTATATACGTTATTCATACGTCGAACCTTTCAGTCTTGATCTCAGAACTTTGCTTTTCATCAGTTAGCATATCTTTTCACACTACTTTTTTCTCACATCGAATTGAACTTTGAATGAACATCTCTCCTTTTAGTGTCCGCAAATGTACGAGTGCTGGAAAAATGTTTTCCAGTAGAAACACTGATGGGAATGAAACAAGTCGGGGTAAAATAAATAAAAGATGGTCAGAAAAGCTTTGCCGATCTCATAGAATATTCAAACTTTCAGCTTTATACAAATCAAAGTATTCTGTATTTACCCAGATTTCTGCATGTCCAGAAAGTCCAGTTAATAATTAGTTTTGTGCAATAGAAAACCTTCTCTGACAAGTGTAATTCCTTTTGTACATAGATCAAAGGGGATTTGAACCAGGGATGCTGCAAAGTCTGACTGAAGCTGGCAGGTGAGAAGTAAAGCAATGAAAAGAGTGAAAGAAAGAAAGAAAGGAAAACAGATGGGGCAAGAAAGAAGGTGATAAAAAGCTCAACTGAAATGTAAAAATCATAAGCAACGTGACTTTGAAAATGTGCATCTCTGTTTTTCAATCTCTCTCATTGCTCCTTTATTTCATTTCCCTGTCATCCATAGAGGTGTAGAGTCCTAATAGCTCCATCGCTTTAGGCCAGATGATATTCGGCACCACACACATACACATAAACAGACTGATGAAATTGCCCATTTCTTACAACCAGCAGCACTTTACTTGTTCAGAGGGTACAAAGGCTTTTAAGTATGTGCATCTTAATGTTCTCTTTTCAATCCTGGCAATGCATCTCTCAAGCTGGTCATAGTAACCCCCCCACCCGCCTGCCCGCCCATCCCCTCTCACTTCACCAGCAACGATCACCACAGCTGAGCGACACCAACAGGCAATTACTACCAGGTGAGAATGTGACACTTTTCACAAATCACTTAGCTGAGAGATTGCTTTTCTATATCCAGCCTGAGATTGTGTCTGGAGAAAAAAACACCACTGGACCAACACACAAAACAAAAGGTCCGACTTGTCTACACACTTTTGAAAGTACGTGTGTAGAGGCTAGATATAGTCGGCTAGATGGGGCAGTGATTATATAAATAACTTTCAAAATAATTTTACACAATTAAATTACATTTCAGTATTCACTTTAGTCAGCATTTGGCGTTTATGACTATTTCAGCCTTCTTTCAGCTCCGTCCCCATCTCCGGCGGTGTGAAATGGACTTGAGAGCAAATAAAAAAATAAATACAAAAACATGCAGCAGGTTGCAGGTTAGGTGTTCGGCATACGTTACCATGGTGATCTACCCTGGTAAGAAGTAAACCACTGTCATAGGTAAGAAAAACCCAGGGTTAACCCTGAAGTTACCTCTTTAACTCCAAATCCTGCTTCGTAGTACAGGCCTCAGGTCTTCAGGGTCAAAGCCGAACCTGCTGGCAGCAGAAAGAAGTGTGCTTTTAAAGGCACTGAGCAACTTAGAAATTATTAGAATTCCAGATAAATGCATGACATGAAAAAATCCTCAGTTGCTGCTGTTATTTATCCTACAATTTAAGGTCAGTGGCTGGATATAATAGTTTTAAAATGGTGTTTCAATTGCATTTGGCTCATGAGGCCGCTATGTGGGGATAACCCCAGACTCGCCTTTGGCAATGAATGCAGATGGCACAAATTTGATGCCAAGCAATTGCCTGTTGCCCCACTACAATTTGATTGAATACTATACCGTTGTCCTCAATTTGCTCATTATTGGCCGAAATTAGTATTTATTTGGCATAACCAGTAGTCTTAAAGGGACTATTTGTAACTTTTTACAGCGTACAAGTGTAGCGGGTCGGCACACATGCGCGTTCGCATATGCACGCTCGCGTGTGCC
>CAKALG010041951.1:0-12544 GCA_916700815.1 Helicolenus hilgendorfi
CGTGCGCATGCGCGCTGCGTTGCTACCGCTGTGTTTTCTGACAGCAGCAGAAGGAGAAGGAGAAGTGGTGGTGGTTCAGCTTTCTCTGGCTTTCTCTGGCCTCCTCCGCGATGCATGCTGAAACCAACTGGGACACAATCTGAACACAATGCAAACGGTTCGTTTAATACACGCAGCTGTCTGTCCTCTGACTGACACACACACACACACACACACACACACACACACACACACACACACTGTGCAAACACCAAACAAGTAAATATATAGGTCATACACATCTGCACACTTAGATAGATAGATAGATGGATGGATCGATAGATAGATAGATAGATAGATAGATAGATGCAGTAGATAGATGGATAGATAGATAGATAGATGGATAGATGGATGGATAGATAGATGGATAGATAGATACAGTAGATAAACAGATAAATAGATAAATAGATAGTAACTGTATTGATCCGGAGGGAAATTCAAATTTCCAGCATCACAGTTCCGTGCAAAAAAAAACAACAAAAAAAAACAAATTGTTCACAGGGGTGGGTTTGTTTTTTTTCCGGTTCTGGCGATGAAATATAACCCAGGTTAAGGCTAATTATAATAAATCGATGAGTTTGAAGGCTGACCAGACACAAGAACAGCTTATAGTATCATATACTGTAGTAGGTAGACCCAGTCCTATAGCCTGATTGACCACAGGCCTACTTAATCAAATAAGGGTATTTTTTCTATATTTATACTTTTTTTTTTAAATTTATTTTTATATTTTAAAATGTATTTATTTGCACATATATAAAACTGCAAGAAATCTAGTCAGTGAAAAAAAACAAGAGATGTGTCAGGAGAGGTCAAGAATCCACCACAGGCTTACACAAAGGAGCTCCTCCAACCCCAGGAGAAGAAAAAAAAACAATAACAAAAGGAAGAAAGACATAAACTAACATAATTTTAAAAAGACAACAAAAGGTAAACAACAACAAGAAGTACACAAAATGTGCAGAAAAACCAAACAGTGGAAAACAATCCAATACAAACAATGACATAGGCCTACATACAAAAAACAGTACAGAAGAAAAGAAAATATATCGAAACATATCAAAAGATAATTAGACATCATTAATTAAATGCGATGGTAATTAATTAATATGTTTATACCTTTTGCAACGCGGTGTTGACAGACAGCTCTGTAACATCAATAACGCTTCACAACTTAACTATAAGTATACGATTTATCACTTTGCAATAAAGAGATAATAATAATACGTATTTTACATACATAAATACATACATACATACATTATCTTTTCTTTTTTTATTGATAAATTTACATTACAATATGGCATCGTACAGAACAGTTAACAACTACAGGGGAACTGACAAGCATGGGCATTGGCGTACAGTGAGTGTATAAGAGTGTGGATGAAGAGAGAAAAAACAAACAAAAAACGAACAAACAAGAACAATATATAATAATATATATATATGAAATATTGAGTATGTAGTGCATAGCATGCGATTTCGGACGTATATGTTTCGTTTCCTGGAGACGTCATTAATAAATTACGGCCAATCAAAAGTCTGGTATATTTGTGTGGGCGGGTTTGACCTTTGACCGTTGGGTACCATGTAACGTACATGGCGACCTCTCCGTCGTTCAGTGTTTCTACCTACCAGGAGTCCAGGTTTGGAAATATTTAAACTTTGCGCTGAAATGATAAATGAGTAATTACTAACGTGTGTATTTAACATGTCAAAGCAAATACCCATAGCCAGATATTTAAAGAAACTGGGGGTGGAGGAGGAAGAAGGGCACGAGACTAAGTGGCTAGCTGTTAACTAGCTTAAATGAAGCTAACGCTGCTAGCTTAAATGAAGCTAACACTGCGAGCTTAAATGAAGCTAACGCTGCTAGCTTAAATGAAGCTAACGCTGCTAGCTTAAATGAAGCTAACGTTGCTAGCTTAAATGAAGCTAACGCTGCTAGCTTAAATGAAGCTAACAGCCTAAATGAAGCTAACTGCTTAAATGAAGCTAACAGCCTAAATGAAGCTAACTGCTTAAATGAAGCTAACAGCCTAAATGAAGCTAACACTGCTAGCTTAAATGAAGCTAACAGCTTAAATGAAGCTAACAGCCTAAATGAAGCTAACAGCCTAAATGAAGCTAACAGCCTAAATGAAGCTAACAGCTTAAATGAAGCTAACGCTGCTAGCTTAAATGAAGCTAACGCTGCTAGCTTAAATGAAGCTAACGTTGCTAGCTTAAATGAAGCTAACGCTGCTAGCTTAAATGAAGCTAACAGCCTAAATGAAGCTAACAGCCTAAATGAAGCTAACTGCTTAAATGAAGCTAACAGCCTAAATGAAGCTAACTGCTTAAATGAAGCTAACATCCTCAATGAAGCTAACTGCTTAAATGAAGCTAACAGCCTAAATGAAGCTAACAGCCTAAATGAAGCTAACAGCTTAAATGAAGCTAACTGCTTAAATGAAGCTAACAGCCTAAATGAAGCTAACTGCTTAAATGAAGCTAACAGCTTAAATGAAGCTAACAGCCTAAATGAAGCTAACTGCTTAAATGAAGCTAACAGCCTAAATGAAGCTAACAGCTTAAATGAAGCTAACAGCCTAAATGAAGCTAACTGCTTAAATGAAGCTAACAGCCTAAATGAAGCTAACTGCTTAAATGAAGCTAACAGCCTCAATGAAGCTAACTGCTTAAATGAAGCTAACAGCCTAAATGAAGCTAACAGCTTAAATGAAGCTAACAGCTTAAATGAAGCTAACCCTGCTAGCTTAAATGAAGCTAACGCTGCTAGCTTAAATGAAGCTAACGTTGCTAGCTTAAATGAAGCTAACGCTGCTAGCTTAAATGAAGCTAACAGCCTAAATGAAGCTAACTGCTTAAATGAAGCTAACAGCCTAAATGAAGCTAACGCTGCTAGCTTAAATGAAGCTAACAGCCTAAATGAAGCTAACTGCTTAAATGAAGCTAACAGCCTAAATTAAGCTAAATGCTTAAATGAAGTTAACAGCCTAAATGAAGCTAACAGCCTAAATGAAGCTAACAGCCTAAATGAAGCTAACTGCTTAAATGAAGCTAACACCTTAAATGAAGATAACAGCCTAAATGAAGCTAACTGCTTAAATGAAGCTAACAGCCTAAATGAAGCTAACTGCTTAAATGAAGCTAACAGCTTAAATGAAGCTAACAGCTTAAATGAAGCTAACGCTGCTAGCTTAAATGAAGCTAACGCTTCTAGCTTAAATGAAGCTAACGTTGCTAGCTTAAATGAAGCTAACGCTGCTAGCTTAAATGAAGCTAACAGCCTAAATGAAGCTAACAGCTTAAATGAAGCTAACAGCCTAAATGAAGCTAACTGCTTAAATGAAGCTAACAGCCTAAATGAAGCTAACTGCTTAAATGAAGCTAACAGCTTAAATGAAGCTAACAGCTTAAATGAAGCTAACTGCTTAAATGAAGCTAACAGCCTAAATGAAGCTAACTGCTTAAATGAAGCTAACAGCCTAAATGAAGCTAACAGCCTAAATGAAGCTAACAGCTTAAATGAAGCTAACAGCTTAAATGAAGCTAACGCTGTTAGCTTAAATGAAGCTAACAGCTTAAATGAAGCTAACTGCTTAAATGAAGCTAACAGCTTAAATGAAGCTAACAGCTTAAATGAAGCTAACGCTGCTAGCCTAAATGAAGCTAACAGCCTAAATGAAGCTAACAGCCTAAATGAAGCTAACAGCTTAAATGAAGCTAACGCTGCTAGTCTAAATGAAGCTAACAGCTTAAATGAAGCTGACAGCTTAAATGGAGCTAACAGCTTAAATGGAGCTAACGTTAAAACAGCAGCTGAAGCCATCATCACGCCAGGAAGAAATTTGTATTTTTTATTTTATTTATTTGCACATATAAACTGCACAAAATCCAGTCAATGAAAACAAACTAAAAATGTGTCAGGAGAGGTCAAGAAGCCACAGACTTATACAAAGGACCCCCCACCAACCCCAGGAGAAAAAAAACAATAACAAAAAAGGAACAAAATAACAAAAAAGGAACAAATTCTGCTCTACCGCCAGCATATCAGCACCAAATGCCGACTTCTCTTCTTCCATCATGGATGTACTTCACAATCCCCCCTTGCCATCTTGCAGTGTGGAGAGCCTGTTTTCTACAACAAATATCTCCGGCCTTCGATGACCAACTCTCCTCTGAACAACTTCATTAGGATGAAATCGTCTCCACATTCAACTCCAAACCACGTCTCCTGTCCCTTGGGATGTAAACTGGCAGCATCTCCACCTGACGGTAAGATAAAACGCTCCTGTTACGCCCACCGTGGCTGTTGAATGACTCTTTGAGATTGTTGTATTATTTGTCACTGTGTGTTTTAGCTTTACATGTGGGATTGTAAACTGCTTGATGGTGTTTGTTTATGTCTGGTTGGTTTTCCATTGGCTTTGTTGTTGAGATCTATTCTGTAGATCTCAGCTGTCTTTTTTACTTACTATGAGAGCTTATCACAGTTACTCCTGCCTGCCAAGTCTGTGTTAGAGCCTATTGCAAGCCTGTGCTCATGCTCTGGTTGTAATATTGATAAATGCAAGACATATTCGTTTATTTTATTGTTTTTTGGAATCACTTTTTTTTGGGATGGTTTGCTCCTGCTGAAATTTACAAAACAGAAAAAATCTGACAACAGTTTTAGGTCGTCTATGACACACTGAAGGGTCACTTTTGCTGAGCAGATAAAAAGAAAATTTTAACAGGGTGCCGTTTATGCAGCTGTCATAAACTTTTATCTATGTTAAACAGAGTAGTTGACCAAATGCATAATCTCAATAGACATACAATGCCTGTCTGTCTCCACGATGGACGAGACAGCAGCTATTGTGTGTAAACAGCAGTAGCTATATTTGTTAATGTCTAAGAAATGTAGGAACAAGAGTAGTAATTGTGTGCCTTAATTATTGAAACTGTTGACAAGTCATAGTGAAACTATAATGTCATGCTTCTCTATTGTTTAACCTGCTCAACCACTGCGGTAAATCAAGAATTTTCTTTTGGCCATGATGGAGGAGAGATTAGCACACAATCACTGTGTGCAAGGCCTCTGTTAGGAATGTGACCTATAAATGATCAGTAAATGAAATGTGTGTTGGGTGAGGTGAGGATGGATAGACTGTTTGTCATAGATGGAATAATAGTTGCTAGCTACGCCTCTGTATCAAAATGCAATACATCAGGTTTGTCATCAGATTGAATAGAGAGGTGACACTTTGCTTGGACTGAAATAGTTTATTCAAACCTACACTGCATATGGCTGGCCTGTGTGCTGTGTGGTGTCTGCTACTGTCAAATGTCAGGCATATTTTTGTCCTTGCAAAGTGTACTGAGGACACAACATAGCCTACAACCAGCTTTGTCTTCAACCTTTATTTTCTCAGGAAAAGGCCACATTTTGCAAGTCCCTTTCAAAGCATGACACACATAACACATCTTATGATTAGCTGTACAGTATCATTATTATGTGGTTTTAAGATGTTGATTATTCAGCATGGTTGTGGGCTGCTGAGTAGTTCCTGATTTCATTCTTTGTATGAATAGTGTTGAGCAATGCTGCATTCAGTGACACAAATTAAAACAGTACAGTTAAGTTATATTTAAGTATTCACTTTAGCAGGTAATCAGCCACAATGCAAAGCCATAATTACTCCATGTAATCACGTCAATCAAATATGAATCGGAAACTCCCTGTAGAAGTAACAACCTAGTTTTGAGAACAGATATTAAACTTCCTATTTTGTTTTGTTTTTACCAGCGGTGGAAGCAGTAATCTGATCCTTCACTTAAGTAATTTGCACAGAAAGTGATATCTGAATTTTTCCAAGTTTAATTTAGTTCTCATTATGCAACAGAATGGCTTCTGTCAGAGTTATGTTATTTTATTCTATTATTATTACCAACATATTTCTGCATAAACAGCATGTTTATGTTGTAGCTGGTCAAGATAGAGCTAATTTTAACTAACTACACATATTTGTATATGATGGGCACTTGATATTATATGCCAAGTAATATTTTTTTTTATCAAATAGCATAAAATGGAAGTACCCCTGTAAATGTGTGTGTTTAAGAGCAATGAAATGATGCAAATGATTATTGATTATCACATGACTTCCCAGCTCATCAGCAGCGTGTTGACTGGATTTAAAACTAGCTCCAGCTGTAGAAGCGGTTTGGTCATACGGTATATTGAATTCCGCAGTAATGGTTTGTGGTGGTGTGTGTCAATAGCCTTAATTCTCAGTTTATCTGTGTAAATGTGAGCAGACCTGCGTGGAATGTGTGTTTGTGTGTCGGGGTTCACAGTCTGTAGCGGCGGAGGTTGAGTGTGGGTGGAGGTGTGTTGGTCTGGAAGTCCCCTGGGTGCGAGTGCATGTTCGTCTGCTCTGCGTGTGCATGTGTGTGTGTGTGTGCTTGGTGTGAAATAAAAGGGCACTGTGAATGATTACAGACGTTATGGCTTATGCCTTTTATGTTCTGTTTAAAGTATGGAAGAATAAACAGATCACCAGTTTTATGTAGTGAAAAAAAGGGACTTTGTAAGGGACAATCAAAGCTTGCTTTTAATAACAACCAAGGCCATCATCAAACATGTCTTACTCGGCGGTTTTTCTTTGTAGGGCTCGACTTCATGACATCAGTGCATTTGGAACGTTCTTTTGGTCAGAAAAAAATGCTCTAGGAAGAAAGTCCTCCTCTTCATCGCTAAATTTAGCAGCTTAGTTTGGAGAGTGGTCAATAGTGATGTGGGCTTGAGCATCATTGTAATCTGTCAGAGCTTCATGGTGCCTCTCACAGAACCTCCTCTGAGTTACATACCTCAGTTTAGCAGCTTGGAATTTAGATGTTACAGCATGTGGTTTCTGAGAATGAATGAATGAAACTTTTATCCTGATTTGGTAGTTCATTTTTTATTTCTTATCATTCACACTTCACTCAACCAAACCGTGCTTTGCATACTAACACTGCTGCGCAATTCAAACCACCGTCCTTGACAGCCGAGAAGGGGAATACCTACGCTCTGATTCCCTGCGAATGAAATCACCTCCTGCTGACTATTCATCTGAAATCCCCCTTTTATTGCTTGTTTTAAATGGTTTTATTGTCCGCTCTTTTGATTCATAGACGGTGACTGTGCTAATGAATTTAACACTTGGCACTAACTATATTTACTAAATCTAGACACGTTTAAAATGCCCGATTTGCAGCAACAGGACACATTTGACACTATAACATGCTTTCTAGTTCTGTTTACTCTTTCTCTCTCATTTCCGCATCAAAGAGTGGGTTTGTGCATACAGAAAAAGACATTTCTGTAAAGCCAGATATGTCAAATAGTATAGTATAAGTTGAAATGTTATATTTCTGCCTCCTCAGAGCAGACATATGTATGTAACATGTGAAGTGAAGAAAGGAGGTTAGACGTGCTTCATCTGTTTCACTAGGAATAGTTGTCCTGTCCGGTGCTCACAGAATAGGGCAATCTTGTAACAACAAAAACCTCCAACATGGGCAGACTAGAGCCGATGGTGTGGGACACACCGAAAAAAAACTAGGCCGATGGACGCTCACCGACGGATCCAAACTGTCCGACAGTCGCCTTTGGGTGTCAAGTTTCCTGTAACATTTAAAATATGCCAATAACGGTTATACTTCCTACTCGGGTTTTGCCGCCACCCAGCAGCAGACACTAAGGAGCTAACTTTCTATAAGCCATGTAGAGACACACTTCTATTATTAGCCTCTCATTGCTGTTAAGCAATTCTACACAATATGTGGTATTTCACAATGCTGTGATGAGTAGAGGTTCTGCCCTACTTACGCACTAACCTTCCACATTGTTCTATTTGTTATTGCATCTGCCTGATGTTATTTGTGCCTTCTGACACTTCCAGGAGAATTAAAAACGATTAATACAAACTGTTTTTAGACCTGTGGTGTATCGGTGATCTTCATGCCATCAAGGTCAAATGGCAAAACATTTCATGTTTCAAGTTCTCTGTTAATGTTCAATTTGACTTGTTTCCTGATAAGACCTTCATATGGGTCTAGTCCTTCCTCCAGTATTTGCAGATTACATCAAAGGAGTAAGGAGACAATGCAGTATACTGTATTACTGGTAAAACCTTTGATATGTAAGGTATTTTTGCTTTGAAGTCCTCCTGTCAGAACACTTTCCATGAATAGCGGGATAACGGCCAAGCAGACGGAGGGAGGGTTGAGGTTACGTTTTAATACCCACATAATTGTTCCATTCATTCAGTCATAATATGCAGTTAGTCTTAAATTCTTCCCTCTCTACTCATCTTTCTCATTTGCCAAAATACAACAGAGCTGATAACACTATGCTGAATTGTTAATTGAATATTTTCATTAACAATTTATATTTGCAAAGCTGTGTTGCAATACTCAATCGTCTAATAGTTGTACAAGGATGAAATCAATTAATCTAAGAAGATGAATGCTTTGTCTCACTTTTAGGAGGCCAGTTTGACCTAGGTATGGCTTCTTGAAACTCAACTAGTGTCCGTTTGATTCTTTATTGTTTATTTCTACCAGATACTGGATCAGAGAGGGCTCATACTAAATGCAATTTTATGTAAAAGACAATTTACATGCAGAAGCGATCTCCTTTATATTCAAGAGTCACACCAGAGCGTGTATTACATTGAAAGGCCTCCTGGCAAATCAATTTCTTAACCAGGCTGGGCTTATTCTGTGAAAATACTTTTAAATATAAATCTGGTTATCTACCCGCAGTGTGCTATTTTGTGTTTGTGATGAATTAGCCTACATTTTCATTTAGGCTGTTCAAATCTAAATAGGTGATTCAACCCACGCTTTCGATTTTTGTCGCAAGACAATTTAGAGCAATGCTTGAATACTTTATGGCAAATTAACTTGAAAGTTCAGCGTATGCTGAGTGTAAATGACAGTGACACATTTAATATCCACTGGAGGTTTGTGCGATTAGTGTTATTTTTTAATATACGTTTTCCTGCTTCCATTGAGGTGTTCATTTAGGCACCAAATGTCAATGGAAAGGTTATCTGTCCTCTCGGTAGACGCTGAATCATACTCTCATGGTAACTGAAGTGGTTTCACGTTTCTGTAAACATCTTCAATTTAACATGTTCTCACTGATTTGATGTAAGACGATGGCGTGACACATTACTTCCTAATGTCACTGGAAACGTCTTTTCACTTCTAACGAAAATAAGCCTGTTATTATCGTGTTCACGAAAGCTGAAAGCTAGCTTTTAGTGGTGTCTTTTGAAATGGCTTCTGGTCTTGTTCTCTTCAATATAAAATGACAGTTTCATGCACATATTAATTCATAGTGACGACGGCCATATGTGTGGTGTTTGCTTGTCAAACACGGTAAATCCGGTAAATCCCAGGGTTTCAGATTTTGTCTGGTGAATTGGACACCGTGGAGAGTAGCTGCAAGTGCATGCATCAAACACACATGACATCAATAAGCTGTTGGTGAGTGTGTAAGAGGCATATAAGGCCGCAGACTTTCTAGGACTTGGCTTCAGCTGGAGAACAGAGGGTAGAGGAAAGGGAGGTAGCTGAGAGCACTCAGGCTTTTCCTCCGCTGCTGTTTTCTTGTTTGTGCCAGTCACGTGCACACGGAGCAGCTACCGCCCACGTACGTATGACTGTCTCGAGCCACTGGGCCACCTCGATGCTCAAATGGATAGACACTGGAAAGAATGAGACGGAAAAAGGGGAAATAATTAACAGTCAAAACACTAAGATACATTTTTTTTTTTACAACAGTTGACTTTGTTTGCTGTAACAAGGAGTCTATTGTGCATAGACAAGAAGTGTCTGCCTGGGGTCAAAGTTTGGGCACATGCTAATATTGAGCAGATTTTAGTTCCTGTCTGTACCGTATAGTCAGTTCGCAGCTGTTTATTTTTCCAGGATGTCGACAGGATGAAACCACACTCTTGCAGCCGGGGTAATAAAGGCAGCATTTGAGTACTTCCAAGGTTGGATAATGATTAACAAGGAGGTGACATCATTCCTCCTTATTATGACAGTGATTACAGGCAGCACCTTAAGATATGCTCACACAAACAAAACCAGCGGCTTTGACATGTTTATGACCGAATGGGAGCACTTCGTCTCTTGATTCTTTTTCATATTTTGTTAGTATAAATGCATCCCCCATTTTTTTTTATTTTTCAAAAGGGAAAACTGCACTTCTTTTGTATTTCATTTGTGATGATACAACCAGACTCTCAGGGTGTCTAGTTGTTGCAGAGTTGCCCTGCTTTAGGTCAGTTTTAGGGCATACAGATCTGTAATGCAATCAAGTTGCTAAGCAGGGTTGTAAAAAACATGATTGTTGACTCACTCACTTTATTACCATGAGATCTTGATATCACTTTTTTTGTGTATTTTCTAGCTCACTGTTCTACAATAACACATATCTATGAGCAGTGTCTGAAATTATTTTTTTGACTCACCGGCCAAGGGGACTTGAAGATAAAAAAGTCTGCATACCATATTTTTTTACCAGCCAAAATAATAAATTGCCTTTTTGTGTCACACATTTGTTTCAGTACATTGCATTGAGTTAATAATGTATTATATTCAATGCAAATCTAAGGGAACTTATTCAATAATTAATTTGCATGTTTTTCTTTTGTTGTTTTGTTTTATTTTATTTTTTTATGTGTAAAAATTAGCATTTGGTCAAAAAAATACAATAAAGTTGGAGGAGCTGCTGAACAAGATGCTGCTAATATGACTCCTAAGTTTCGTGCCATGCTGACAACTCATATCTTTAATGACAGACCTTTGCTTTCTGATAAGACTTTGATTAGTTTACAATGTCCTTACCTATCAGTCATTACATTTTAAATGGCAGCAGTCTTGATGATTATCATTTTACCATCACTTTCACTTTGTGGATTATTTAGCTGCTGGACAAAGATGCTCCTGTAATGGAGAGAAGAGCAGCATGTTGCCACAGACAAAATGTAATGGAGAGATCTCATTCTAGCCTTATTTCCCATAGGGGATGAAAAGGAGTAAATAAGTAAATAAGTGGTTAACATTAGTAACATGATTTGAGCTGTGGCGGAGTTTTGACTGGTTAACTTAACGTTATCATCAGCTCACGTTAGCAGGGTAATTTTATTTTGCCCATTTTTACTCTATTTTTTTCGGTCCGCGGGACGTCCTTAAACTTGAGCCCTTTGAGGAGACATAGCATTTATTCACTGACAAATAGCCTAAACTGTACTCAAACTGCACTGCTACGATCACAGCTGTAACGTTGTAAATTCATACTCTCATGCGGTGTGTGTGTGTGTTTGTGTGTGTCAAACTCCGACACAGAGAGTAGAGTACAGAAGCAGCGTAAATGAAACCAAAACGCAATAGAGACTCCCGGTTTAACCAGGTTCATTGTTTTTTATGATATGACTATTTTGGTTCAAACGTTTACCCTCCAATGTGGCGCATAGCCTTCCAAGATTTATTCGCCAAACGGAAAATCTACCCGCATTTGGCGCTTGGCGGGGGTTAATTTCGGACCGTGTCTATGAGTTATACTTTTGTGTTGACTGTTTTTTTCAGTAAAGTTGAAAACAAGCGTCAACTAACCAATGCCAGCAGTTGTAACATCTTTGTTGTAAGTTGCAGTCGTTGGAATGAGCGTTTTCTTCCACAGTCTGGCGGATGTATCTTGAGGTTTTTCAGTATATTGTTACATCAGATAAGCTCCTCCTCTCAATGAGCTCCCGCCCAAGCTAGTCATCTCAGAGGTGTGTGGGTGGCCAAAATGCCTTCATGCTCAATTGAGAACCAGCCTGAATGAAATGTCTGAGGCCCTGTTCATACCTGGCATTAACTTGCAACTTGAGCGATCCGATCACAAGTGGACAGCTTTAAATACGTCAGTTCACATCTCGCAATAGAATACGTCTCCACATGTGTCTTGACTGGCCATCCAATCTTACTTCCCCACTCTATAAGCAAATAAACACATACTAAACAGATGACTAGTACAGCAGACGTTGTGATGTCATATAATGTCAGTGAGAGATGAGGGCGAGCGAGCGTGCGGGCAGGCAGGTGTCAGCTCCGTGCAAAACACCAGAACAAAAACACAGACACATCTCCGACAGTATGATAATAATGCACTTTGTGTGCCTAGTCTCATAGTCTGTAGATATGTAGCCTATAGATAAGATATATTTTATTAAAATACAGTTGTACCGTCAGGATGCAGTAGAGCACAGAGGCCGTTTCCATGCTGTGCGGCAGACAAGCGCTCGCGTCTGCCTGTCTTTTTCACATGACGAGCGCAGAGATCCGCTGATCCAAGCGAGACGTTAGTTGAGTAGGCCTTCAATGTGGCCCTGGACACATTCGCATACACACTGCTAAAAGAATGTGCCATATGTGGACCACCTATGAATGTGGTCTGAGTGATTGGATCTCA